>PVHX01004029.1:0-132631 GCA_004024805.1 Geosciurus inauris
TAAACTGACATTTGAATTTAAACCGTGGTCTTCTCACAATGTGAAAAGAGTAGAATTTGAAAATTCTTAATTAAGATAGGCACCCTGAGGGGACCAGAGTAACCACAATAGTATGTATTTCTTGAAAAGTCATAAGTGATATCCTGCTATTGGTGGTCCACTAACTACACTTCACTAGCAAGATTAAAAGCACATACTTCACGAGGAAGGGAAATAATCCCAGAGAGAAGACAATGAGATGAAAGAAGGTTAAGTAAATTCAGTAAACAAGTAGCTAAATCTAAATAATCATCCATATGAACTAATATCAATTATTATTATTTGTGGGGCTTTAAAAAAAGACAACACAAAAATCCTGGATAATAAGAGAAGTAAATCAATAAAGTATATTTTAGGAAAGAGACTGAGATGTTAAATTTAGACTGTTGGATAATAAGAGAGGTAAATCAATAAAGTATATTTTAGGAAAGAGATTGAGATGTTAAATTTAGACTGTTAAATTATATATGCCACTAAAATTTCAAGAACTATTAAAAGTATAAAAAATTATAGCTTCTAAACCAGTAGAGGGGAAAAGAGAACAATATATTAATAAAGATGCAACAGATAAAAAATAATCTACAATAATAGGAGAAACAGAATAAAATCAAGAAGGTAGGAATACATTTTAAAATATCTGCACCCACAATAAATGTAAAGAGACTGCACTTGACAATCAAAAAAAAGTCCATCAGACAGCATTTTTAAAATAGACATTTACATACTACTTACAATCATGTATTACAATGATTTATGATTTGTATATATTAACTTATATTTCATCATCACAATCCTATAAGGTAAGTATGGCATTATTATTTATTTTTTGCAGAGGAGGAAAATGAAGAACAGAAACTTGCATATGGAGACAGTTAATAATTGTATCAAATAGGTGAAGCTAAAACTCACATTGGGTAATCTGCCTTGAGTCAGTGCTTTTTATTGTTATGCCACATTGCTTCACAAACATATTTCACAGTATGCTGTTGACAGTAGACATTTAAAATATGAAAATAATAAGTTGAAGGAAAACAGTGGGAAAAAAGATACTAAGCAAGTTCCTAAAGAATAAACTTAAGCAAAACAGATGCTTAAGAGAAAAAGCATTATATAAGGGATAGAGAGTCACTACACAATGTTAAGGGTAGGAACATAAAATAATACATATATCTTACAAAATAGCTTACAAGATGCACAAATCAAGAGTTCATGGAACAGAGAAATTAGCAAATCCATAACAAGTGGGAAGTTTAACACAAATACAATAGGCTCGAAATTAATAAAAATATAAATAAACACAGTTGGTTCTGACATAGAACCTAAAATGTGACAATTACTGAATATTTTAAAAAAATTTCTTTTAGTCGTTGATGGATCTTTATTCATTTATTATTTATATATGGTGCTGAGAATTGAACCTACTGCCTCACGCATTCTAGGCAAGCGCTCTACCACTGAGCTACAGCCCCAGCCCCAATTACTGAATAGTTTTTCCTAAATATCCAAAGAACATTTTCAAAAGTTATCTATAAAGCAAATCTCAATAAATCTCAAAAACTATTATACAAAACACGTTCTTGGACAACAAAGCAATTAGAAATAAACAATAATTTTGAGAAATGTGTATGCTTGATAGATTGAAGAAATTGCTCCTAAATAAGGTCTGAAAAAGAAATAATGAGAATTTAAACATAAGCAAAGAGTGATAGTCAAAATAATAAGAGAGGTAACCTTCAAAAACTTATGAGATGCAATGAATATAGTATGGTACCTGAAATTTATGGCATTAAATATTTAAATTAGAAGAAAGGCTAATAATTTAATTAGCTAAGTGCAGCTTAAGAAGTTAAAGAATCAGAAGAACAAAATTCAGATAAAGAATACAAACTAAAATAAAGATCAGTTAATGAAACAGAAAACAAAGGTACAGTAAAGAGGCTTAACAACCCCAAAAGCCAAAACAGACAAAACTGGTGCAATTATTTAAGGGGGAAAAGCTCAAATATTGATGTTAAGAATGAAAAAGCCCTAAATTAGGAAAAGAATATTTAACTTTTATGTCAATACATTTGAAAACGTAGACAAAAGGAAAAACTCCTTGTCAAAATAAAAAGAAACATCATGATGAAAACAATATTTTAAAGTTTTTTTCAAAATGGAGTCAGGAGGCTATTAGGAAGCAGAACTTGGGCACAACTCCAGCTACTGCTGTCTACAAATGTGAACCTTGATTGTCATCTGACCACAGGCATTTGGAATAATTAATTTTATGCCCTGAGACTCAAGATACATATTCAAGAGGTTTCAAACTCTGTTTTATGGACATTTTTACTAAATACATGCATTGTTTTTTTTTTATCTTCTATTGGGCACATGCAGTACCTATTCTCAAGTTCATTAAGTTTCCCCACAAGACAATTTTTTACTGCCTTATAATAACACTCTTTGCTCAATATAAGCTCCCACCTTCTCTGCCTTCTTTGGACCATTGATTCAGAGCTACCTGAACCTATACCTGCCAAAGTGAAAATCTTAAGACCTCAAAGTCCTTTTCAGCAGTTTGTAAGTTTTGACTTATCAACATCCTAGAGAAATAAAATTTACCAAAATTCTCCCAAAAGAGTTAAAAATCCCAGCCAGGCATGGTGACACACCCCTGTAATCCCAGCACTTTGGGAGGCTGACATAGGAGAATTGCGAGTTCAAAGAAGTAACTCAGTGAGACCCTGTCTCTACATAAAACATAAAATAGGGCTGGGGATGTGGCTCAGTGGTTGAGTACCCCTGAGTTCAATCCCTGGTACCAAAAAAAAAAAAAAAAAAAAGAGAGAGAAAGAAGTTAAAAATCCCAAATAAACATAAACTCCCATCAGTGGTTAAAATCTATTGGTCTCCCTAACACACACACACACACCAGGTAAGATGATGTTATGAGCAAATTCTACACTGTAGGAATAGGAGCTGAGTATTCTAATTTAAAACGAACTACTCCAGCTGGGCGCGGTGGTGCAAGCCTGTAATCCCAGCACTTAGGAAGGCTGAGACAAGAGACTCATAAGTTCAAAGCCAGCCTCTGCAACGGTGAGGCGCTAAGCAACTCAGTGAGACTCTGTCTCTACATAAAACAAAATAGGGCTGGGGATGTGGCTCAGTAGTCGAGTTCCCCTGAGTTCAATCCCCGGTACAAAAAAAACAAACTACTCCAGATTATTTACAAAGAAATAAACACTAACTGATCCCTTCTGTAAATTACTGTTACCTTGGCATCAAATCTAAGAGAATAAGTATCGCTTTAAGGGATTTCGTGCCACGTGGGTCCTCTCAAGGAGTTGTGGTCCAGGGAGAGGAGGAAAGGGGTCTCCAGGGAGGAAGACGAAATGGGGTCTCTCTGGACAGTGGCAATCTGCAGAGTCACTTACCGAGACCCTAGGGGTGTAGGTAAAGAATTTCTCTGCCGGAGCGAGATGGAGAGAAGCAGAAACACCGTTTATTCCAGAAAGTACAGAAGCTTATATGCACTCCTGGACCAATCAGGTCCAAAGGTTACAAACAAAGGGTGCTCTCTGTCAAGAGTACAGTCTATTAGCACAGAATGGGGAAAGATGGAAGGGAGAGGTTGAAGGTATTGGAGAGTGCTCCTACAAATAAGGGAAAAATCATAAACCAATCTCACACATGAACTCAGATGAAGAATTTGTAAATAATATATTTGCAAATTGAATTTATTCCAGGAATGTAAAGGTGGATTACCATTAGAATGGATTGATGTGATTAACATATTGTAAAGACTAGACGACCAGAAGGAGATGAATTAAAGTTGCTCGGCAAGGCTTTATTGAAAATACACGCTCTTGGGCAGAATCCTCCCATCCATCAGAGTGTGTCCGGGAGAATGGCGCTCCGGGGCACAGAGAATTTCAAGAAAGCCCGGTCAGGAAGGGGAGGGCTTGGGGGCAGGAAGAGAAGGCCAGAGTCCTTCCTGGATAGGTCAGGAAAACCCACTGATTGACAGGAGGCGTGTCTACTGGTGCCCTCAGCGTCTGGCTGGCAGCTCCATTCTGCAGCTGCTGACCGGTCTCCCTAATTGAACATCCTGGACCCTGGCCCAACCTAACACAAATTAACCAATTAGAGGAGAAAAAGATGATTATCTCAATAGCTGCAAAAAATTACTTGGCAAAAGTCATCCTTTCATCATTTAAGAAAGAATAAAGAAATGAAGGAAGGAAAAAGGGAGGAAAGAAGGAAAAAAGACAAACTTGGAATAGAAGGGAACCTAAATTTGGGGGTATGAACAGAAAAAAAACTACAGCAAATGTCTCAATGATGAAATGTTAGAACCATTCCTTAAAGAGGAATGTTTACTACCATTAATTTTCATCAGCACTGTATTGGAGGTTTTAACCAGAGTAGCAAGAAAAAGAGCCCAAACAACTGGAAAGGAAACAATACTGTCATTTGTAGATGATGTGGTTGTCATATAAGAAAATTCCAATGAATTTAGGGGAAAATTATTTAAAATTTTAGAATTATTAGGAAGTTTAGCACTATTGCCATATACTTTTAGTATCCAAATTTCAACTGTATTTTTATGGAACAGCATCAAATTCAGCTGTTACCAATTTTAGTTTGGAAATGGTCCCTCAAGTTCAGGGTCTCAGAACTCACTTTATCTTGAAGAGGATTTATATATAGTCCAAATTCCCTGTAGGGGGTTCTTTACTCTTTTAAGGAAAGCTTTTAAAGAGGGTATTCACAATTAATTTAATCAGAAGGACAGTGAAATGGGTATCTGGTTTCTAAAGTTTTGTCCAGGTGCCTGGTTTCCACATTACCAACCTGAGTGAAGACAAAAAATGTCCAAAAAGATAGGAACAGTAAATCCACCATTAAGGAGAAATTCAAGAAGAAAAAAATATGATTCCTTGCAATTAAATTCAATAACTACTTGCAGTAAAGAATAAATGAATTGGAGCTGGTTTAACAAGACCTCTAAGGATAAAAGTCCTAGGAGCTGTTGTCAGGTTAAAAAAAAAAAAAAAAAAGACAAAGGAAATCTTAAATTGCATTCCTCAAAATCTGCATCCACCCCATTCTGAAACAGCCAGGTGGTATGTTTTAAATGGAACACTGGTAAATTAAAAGATTTAGAGACAAGCAATAAGAACCAAATTTCATGAAAAACCTAGGATATTTAACTTGCAGAAGCAAATATTCATAGATGAATGTGAATAAAGCTATCTTCAAATATTTGAAGTGAGGGCCACACGTTTATCTATAGGACCAGGCATAAATTAATGAAGTGGAAATGGTGTGATGCATAGAAATATACCTTGTTAAAAAAAAAACAACAACTCATCTCCAGCTGCTCGAAATGCCAGTCCAACATTGATGTGACTTCCATGTTTTCTCAAGAAAGGCTGAAAATACTGGGCACATTGGCTCTTGCCTATACTGTCAGCTATGTGGGAGGCTGAGGCAGGAGGATAACAAATTCAAAGCCAGCCTCGGCAATTCAGCAAGACCTTGCCTCAAAATAAAAAATAAGAAGGGCTGTGGGTATGGCTCAGTAGTGGAGTGCCCCTGGATTCAATACTCAGTACCAGAAAAACAAATAAGAACACCTGAAAATTAACATTTTTACAAAATATCTCCTGATTTTAAATTAACTAATTTTACTTCTATACTTAAAATTTTATTAATCATTACTATGTATAATACTTATGACAGATAAAAATTATTTGGTATTCTTCAGTATAGAGTCCCATCTGCTTTAGAAGATAATTTATAAATGGAATATTTACATATAAAAAAGCACACAAAAATATACACACCAAACCAAAATATTATAGAGCAAATAGCACTGTAAAGCAAACATTGCTGGCTCCCTAGAAGCCCTCCTAGTGTCCCTTCCCAAATTTCCCTCTCTCCATACTAACATAACCATTAACCTGACTTTCATGTCTCTAAATATCTTTCATCTTTAGGTAAGGTTACTAAGGCCACATATAATATTCTTGGTTAATATTTTCTTTCAGTACCTTGACGATATCATGCCTTTGTTTTCCAACATGCCACTGTCCTTATGTGAAGTTAGCCATTATCTTACCTCTTTGATGTTTTTCTCCTATTGATTCTGCATGACATTCCCTGCCATCTGAAACCTCTGGCTTGATGTCTTTCATCAGTTTTGAAAACTTCTCAACCTTCTGTCTCATTCTTTCTCTTCTCCTCTCTGGCTCTTCAAATATGCAAATATCAGATCTTGCATCCAGTATGTCCTATATAATTCTGATAAATTACATTTTTCTTGGAAGATCTTCCATTTCACTCAGGTCTTCAGATTTCTTTGAATTGAATAGTATCAGTTTCTTATGATTATTCAAATTGTTTTGTGATTATTATTCCTTGTCTTTTTGTATTTTGAATAGTTCTGCCATCTCCCCCTTTTCCTTGATTAATCAGGCCAGCTAATGGTTGGTCTGATTTAAGAGTCAGCAAATATTTTTTTTATAAAGGGGCAGATAGTAAATGTTTTAAATTTTTCAGACCAATTACATTATATAAATACTGAAATAATATTTCTATAAATTTTGATGATACTCAAAATGTAATGACTAAATATATTTTTTCTAAACCTTTAACCTATGTTTTAAGTATCTGTTTTACACAACATAATAAAGCACTGAATTTAGTTTTGATTCTAATCTGAACAACTTTTTAAAGGTGTGATAAGCCCATTTACATTTATTCATGTGACTATATAGATAGACCTCAATTCTTCATATTATTTGGCCTTTTCTTAAAAAATTCATTTTAGTTCTCCTGATACTTAGGAAGGTTTTTAGCTTTGTGTCAGTGGTAATCTTTACACTTATACATCTATGGATCCTGCCCTTTTTTTCCATGTCTGCTTTCTTATGAACAATAAAAAATTGTTACTATGTAATTTCTTTTTTTCTTTTTTTTTTTTTGGTACTGGGGATTGAACTCCGGGGTACTCGACCACCGAGCCATATCCCCAGCCCTATTTTGTGTTTTTATGTAGAGACAGGGTCTCACTGAGTTGCTTAGCACCTCGCCATTGCTGAGACTGGCTTTGAACTCGCGATTCTCCTGTCTCAGCCTCCCTAAGTGCTGGGATTACAGGCTTGAGCCACCAAGCCCGGCTGTTACTATGTAATTTCAAAAAACAGATATTTTTTATTATGGATCACTAAATAATTCATATTAATTTGTATGTTTACAAAAGTTCAGTATTTTTACCACAGTTAATTGCCTCCATATGGTCAAGAGGTGACAGTAAATGAAAAACCTTATAAATGATAAAGCAGAATACAAATTCTTGGGTGTAAAAAGAATATAGGAGGAAAATACAGCATTTCTCTACTGTAAGCTAGAGGAATCACTTTCCCTGTTTGAATATGTAATTAACTAAAATTGTGGCTCTTCTACATTTTCAAAATTTATGAATCTATATTTTTTATAATTTTTGCAAGGTTCACATTACCCTGATTAAGGAAAAATGCAAACATTTCCTTAGGCATAGAAAAAAAAAAAGGAAAAAATACCATTCTAGAGTTCATAGAAGCAGTAATGGCAGCATTCAAAAGCAAAATATGACTTCCTCAATTTTTATTACAATCCACCTCAGTTTACAAAGTTGCCTTGCTCAGTGTGACTGCCAGGCTGCCAGCACCCCCAAACAACAGAGTTCAACTTAGGTTTTCATAGATGTTATAGGAAGGTGGAAGTCCAAGGATGAGATCTGCCATGTTAAAGAAAGAATGGAGATGAAATAGCTTTTTAAAAAAAATTTCCTTTGTAGTTGTAGATGGACAGCATGCTTTTGTTTATTTTTATGTAGTGCTGAGGATTGAACCCAGTGCCTCACATGTGTGAGGCAAGCACTCTGCCACTGAGCTACAGCCCCAGCCCATGAAGTAGCTTCTTGAATAATACATTTGTAAGAGTCAGAAAGGTGGGTTGGAAAGCAGGTGGTCAGAAAGCAGATAAGGCAGATACTGTATTGTAATTCATCTTCTGATTTAGTTCCCTTCTCTTCATAATTATCGTCATTTCTGTTTAGACAATCGTACTCTGTAGCACATGCACTTTGGAGGAAGCCAAATTTATCACTAGTTCTGGTAGTTAGGTACACATTCAGGCCCAAGTGAACTATAATACCACTCACAAAACAGTTTTAAGTTAATGTATGTGTATGTGACTCAGTAAAGACCTCTGAGACAAAGAACAGTTTGAGGGGAGTATCTGAAAAACTCCCTTGCTCTCTCTGCCAGAAACTATCCAAGCTTGCTTTCTCTACCTAGAGGTGAGCAAAGCACATGTATTCCCATAAGCCAGCCTTAAAAAGCTGATATTATAAGGAAGGCAAAACTGAGGGATGGGAAGAAAAAGAATCTTTGATTATTATACCATGGAGCATCTAAGCCACACCAACCCAAAACTCCACACATTGCTTCCAAATTTTTTTTTTTTATTACTTAAGCTTGTTTGCACAGGATTTCTTCCCCTTGCAACTAGAAACATGTTAATATATCAGATACTAGGACTCTTGATTTATAGCTAGAAAACTGAAAATATTTAACAGATAAGGCGAAACTAAGGGTAAATCCATATTCTTTTTTTTTTCATTTGTTCTAATTAGTTATATATGACAGTTGAATGCACTTCGTTTCATCGTACACAAATGGAGCACAACTTTTCATTTCTCTGGTTGTACACAATCATACATGTACCTTGGGTAATGATGACCTTCTCATTCCACTATCTTTCCTACCCCCAAGTCCCCTCCCCTCCCATCATACCCCTCTGTCCAAACCAAAGTTCCTCCATTCTTCCCCTGCCCCCTGCCACTGTGGTCATTGTTACATGCGCTTACTCTGTGGCAGCAACTGTTCATAAACCAACTTTACAAGAGCACGAACCCTTAATGTACAACTTTAGAAAAATTACAATATAAAAATAGCTACAAATGAGTAAATATACATTCCAGTTTGTCCAGGGTAGTCTTCATTTACCCTTTGTCCTGGCATAATTATTAATAGCATCCCATTACTCTTAAATGTCCTAATTTACACAATTACCCTGTCTCTAAAGTATGTTTCTGGATCTGAACATCACTATCATTAGGAAAAGAACACTAGCCCATGGATATGCCTAAAGATCTCTAAAACACGGAACCATTTAATCTTTAAGCCCAGTGACTGGTTTTAGAAAGTGGTGTTACAGAAAATATGCCTACAAAGAATCAATATCCATGTGTCTTTTTTATTCTAAATACATTATTGTAATTTCCTGTCTACTGAACTGCAGCTGTAAGGACAAATGTTCATGAATCACAGAGACCTTCACAAATAGGAAGAATGACATAGTTCTTATGAAGACATAGCAAGGAGCAAGATTTGAAAAACTGGCAGGCTCTACATTAAATCTATATTTCTTTAATCATCTGTCACCATATCTAAATACCTCTGTAGTCCAAATTCATTTACTTGGGTTTTAATTCTATAGTCTAGGAACTAGCATTTGCAGGCCAAGCTCTCATGAGGTAAGAAGCCACATGGAGTCAAGAAAGGATGAGAGAAAACTTACACCAAACAAATGGCTCTACTTAGGACATCCATGGCCCTTAGCATCTTATGAACCTTCGTGCTCTTCAACAGAGAATTCAACTTTAGAAGTCACGGAGCTTAAAAAATATCATTGTTAATACTTGCTTTTGCTCTAGTGCTATGTTTAATGTCACATCTGTGCTCATTTAACTTTATAATACTGTGACTTGTCCAAACACCACATTGATTAGATTAAATAAGGTTCTGGGGTAAGGAAATATACATTGTTATTCCCCAAAACATCTATGAACTTCAGCGTCTTTTGGCACAGATAAGGTAGGACTGAGGCTGCAATGTCATGCCTAACCTGGGCTTCAGATCTGGAACTACTTCATGTGAAAAATGCAAATGAAACCGCTGCAGCAATGCCGTAAAAAACAAGAACATTTCCATCCAAGCCAGATGTTCTCCAAGACAATGTCTTCTCCCTAAACAGAAAAAAGCAGATATGTTTTTGTTTGTTTGTTTTGTGTGTGTGAATATGTGGTGCTGGGATTTAAACCAGGGGTGCTCTACCACTGAACTACATCCCCAGCCCGTTTTTAAAATTTTTATTTTGAGACAAGGTCTCACCGAGTTTCTGCGGCTGGCCTCAAACTTGTGATCCTCATGCCTCAGCTTCCTGAGATGCTGGGATTACAAGTGTGTGCCAACATGCCTGACTGTAAAAAATTTACATTTACCAAAATTAATGTCTAATATTTGTATGACATTCAGGAAATCTGGAATTTAAAGAAAGTTAAAGGAAGTTATGCTTATTAAATGATTCACTTAAATCCCAAAGAATAGAAATTAGCAGTTCAGCACACAGAAACCCTTCTTTTACCCCCTTTTGTTAGATCACGGACTTTTGGAAGACTTTGGTCTCATCTCCAACTTCCCTTGTACATTGCACAGAGCCTAACATATGCTATGAAAGATCTAATTTGAGATAACAGATTTTGTTCTATAGATCCAAGAGAAGCCCATTTTACTTCAACTGACTAAATGTGTATTTTTCTTGATAATGAGAAGGAGTTTCTAGTTTATCTTCCATGGGTCTGTGATCTGTGTCCTCTTTCACAGCAAAAGCAGTCTTTCCCAACTGGAGATGAAGTACAATACACTGGAAAGCAAGAAAGCTAGATTCTAGTTTTACTTCAAGTTGCCATGTCTTTCCTCTGAGTCTGTTTCACCTGTTACTGACTTCTAGCTCCACAAGTTTCATTTCAAGTCAAAAAAATCACAAGCAAAAAAAAAAAAAATTCCAGAAGAATCCAGAGGTTCTTAATAGTTTAACTCTAGTTAATAAATCATAGCTTATTTTGAATAGAAATAGGTGTTAATATCTCTATTTCAAACAATTCTCAACAGCAAGAATCAATAATATGTTTTCAGAGTTAGAATATTTAATTTTAGAGAAGGATGCTTCAGATTAAAATGCTATACATAATGAGTCATTGTTATATTTTATTCTAAGTTTCTCTTATCTAGAAAAAAATTTCTCTTACCTAGGGAGAAAGGAATAAAAGCTTCCTTTCTGACAAAACATCCACTGCTGTCCAGAAATCGTTCAGGGTTGAACACTTCTGGGTCTTTCCAGTACTTTTCATCAAAGTGTACAGAATAAAGATTTGTAATTACTGTTGTGCCTTTAGGAATGGAATAACCGCGTACAACTGCATCTTCTGAGGTTGCATGGAAAATCCCTAATGGAACTATATTACAGAGCCTTAAAACTTCATGCAAAACTGCTTCAGTATAAGGCATTTTGCACTTGTCATCCCAAGAAGGTTTCCTAGCAGGGCCAATAATTAAATCAATCTCTTTCCAAACTTGTCCTGTCAAAGGAAAAGTGTTCGAATTATTATATAATTCTTAGAATTATATCTAAAATAATATCTCTTTGCCAGGCACAGTGGAGCACGCCTATAATCCCAGCACTTTGGGAGGCTGAGACAGGAGAATCTCGAATTCAAAGCCAGCCTCAGCAACAGTGAGGCACTAAGCAACTCAGTGAGACCCTGTCTCTACATAAAACACAAAATAGAGCTGGGGATGTGGCTCAGTGGTCAAGTATCCCTGAGTTCAATCCCTGGTATCAAATAAATAAATAAATAAAATAACATCTCTTTGATCCAACAGGATACAGGTAGACTCAGTTTTCTCATTTCTCACTATTTGGGAGTTCTTTTGAAATACATGCCATATATCTTATAACAGTAGCCAATGCTCTGGGTAACTTGTCATGAAAAACATATTACAAGGATTAAGGACAAAAATTAGGCTGGGTGTGGAGATATATGTCTGTAATCCCAGCTACTCAGAAGGCCCAGGCACAAAGATCCCAAGTTTGAGGCCAACCTGGACAAATTAGTGAGTGCTCAGTGATAAAGCACCCCTAGGTTCAATCCCCAGTAATGAGGGAAAAAATAACAAAAATTAAATAAACCTAGAATTGGAATAATATCACTTTCAGCAAGGAATTTTCCTGAGTAAAGCATAAAACCTGAATGAGAAAAACCAGAGTCCAGGTCCCAGCTCTGCCACTTCCAGATACTCAGCCTTTGTCCTCATTTATAGAATAGGCATAATAAGATCCATTTCAGAGTTGCTCTTTTTTTAAATGTATTTTTTTAAGATAGGCACACAATACTTTTACTTTATTTATGTATTTCTATGTGGTGCTGAGAACCCAGTGCCTCACACGTCAGGCAAGCGCTCTACCACTGTGCCACAAGCCCAACCTTAGAGTTGCTTTTTTCAAACATTAATTGAAATACTAGAATTAAAAACTCTCTATTACTATGTAATAGTCTCATCTTGGCTAGCATAGCAGAAGTACATAAAAATGCTTAGGCAAGGTTTAAGACCTTAAAACATGTATGATCCCTACCCGAGATCATCAGAAGAATCCTCACCTTGAATCTTGGGATAAAGGGCCATGAGAAGAATTGCCCAGCGTAATACATTGGTGGTTGTTTCAGTTCCAGCAATGATGAGTTCACCCACTGAGAAAATTAGGTTTTCTTTGGAGAAAGTAGATAATGGGTCACTTTTACCTTGATCCATCTCATCTAAATACGAATCAACAAAATGCTGAGGTAACTGAGGCTTTCTGTTGATGGAAGCTTTTTCAATAAGTCTAGAGAGGAAATCATAGATCACAGCTGCATTTCTAAATAGCTGCTGATGTTTTCCAAAGGGTAAGATGCCAATCCATGGAAAGGCATTATACAGGAAAACTGAGGCACTGGCAGCTAGCTCCACATTTTCACTGAATAACTCAATCATGTGCTGAAAATCAGTGTCTTCATAAGTGAATCGTTTTCCAAAAATGATCATATTAGTTATGTTCGAAACAGCTTTTGTTATTAATTGCTTAAAGTCAAAAGGTCGACCTTTGTATGTGTCAATAACGTCAATGAAAAATTTGGTTTCTTCTAAGATTTTAGATTCAAAAGACTTTTGGCCATATCCAAAATAGCGAAAGCTGTTTACAGCTAATCTTCTGTGATCAACCCATCCTCGGCCATATCTGGCATTGAGTACGCCTGAAAAAAAAATATTAAAAATATTGTATAAGTCCTACTTCTCTGTAACAGGTAAAAATCCCATTGAATAAAAAGAAATTTTAAAAATTGAAGAAAAGAAATTTTAAACATGGAGAGTTGTTTTCCCCTAAATTATCTTTCTAGATAACTGGTTTGGGTCCTGCTCTCTGCTAGTCATTAGTCATAGGATATTATAACAGATAAAACTTCTCACCGGACCAAGTGGTGCACACCTGTAATCCCAGCGAGTTGAGAGTCTAAGGCAGGAGGGTTACAAGTTCAAGGCTAGCCTCAGCAACTTAGAAAGGCCCTAAGCAACTCAGAGAGACCCTGTCTCAAAATAAAAATATTTTTAAAAGGGCTATGGATGTAGCTCAGTGGTAAAGCATCCTGGGTTCAATCTCCAGTACTAAAAAACAAACAGAAAAAACTTCTCTGTTGCTTACCTGGGTAATGAAAAAAAAAATCTATAATTCTTTTGTCAAAAGAAACTGGTCAGTGTAATTTGACTTTGGTGAACTAGGCCCAGGTAACTTTATCATTCAAGTTTTACTATAAGCCTAATTTACAAAAGACAAATATTACATACTCTATAGGTAAAATTTTGTCTTGGATTAAAGTAACACCTGAACATCATTCTTCTAGGATTAGATATTTTCTGCTTAAGAGAATAAATTTTAGAGTACAAATTTCCTTCTTTATGTTAAAGTCATGGTACCCAACAATGTTAGTATAGCAAAGTCAAGTGCAGTCTGAATGAGTTCTCAATGTACCAGAAATGTACAAATAAAAAAAAATTTAAAAAGGGCAAACATGAAGCTCAGACTGTGTGTGTGTGTGTGTGTGTGTGTGTGTAATGCTAGAGACTGAACCCAGGGCTTTGTGCATGCAAGGCAAGCACTCTACCAGCTGAGCTACATCCCCAGCCCCAGACTTTTCTAATATTGATATTGTTTGCCATAAAACTCCAAAATCTCTACAATGTATGTTATTCTTATGTGACCAGTATGAAAAATTTCCTTTTAAAATGAACTATCAAAGGAAAAGCCCAGTATCGTCAGTGTATATATGTAATACAACATGTACTTAAAATTGGAGGCTAAGGCAAGAGGATCACAAGCTCAAGGTTGCCTCGGCAACTTAGTGAGAACTTGCCTCAAAATAAAAAATAATAATAATAAAAGGGACAAGGGACGTAGCTCAGTGGTAAGGTATGCTTGTGCTCAATCCTTAGTATGAAAAAATAAAATAAAAATAAAATAAAAACCAAGTACTTGACTTGTAATTCCATTATTTACTGGGACACAGGTGTTCCTATGATGAAAACTGTTGTGTTCTCTTGTATACATAAGGTATAGACAAAATTTACATTTAAACAACTTTTTACAGTTTTTAAATTTGGAATTTATTAAAAAGTTAATCAGCCAGGCGCAGTAGTGAATACCTATAAACCCAGAAACTCAGGAGGCTGAGGCAAGAGATTTTAAGTTTGAGGCCTGCCTAGACAACTTAGCAAGATTCTGTCTCAAAATAAAAAATAAAAAGAGGTGGGGACATAGCTAAGTGCCTCTCAGTTCAATCCTCAGTATTAAATAAATAAATACATAAATAAAAAATAGGGCTGGGGAAGTAGCTTAGTGGTAGAGTGCTCCTGGGTTCAATCCCTAGTACCATCAAAGATTTTTTCTTTTAAACATGTATGTGTGTGTGTGTGTACACACACATATACATATATTTTGGTACCAGGGATTGTATCCAGGGGTGCTCAACCATGAGCCACATCCTCAGCCTTATTTATTTGTTCATTTATTTTTTTTATTTTGAGACAGGGTCTCATTAAGTTGCTTAGGGCCTCACTAAATTTCTAGGCTGGCTTTGAACTTGCAACCCTTCTGTCTCAGCCTCCCAAGCTGCTGAGATTACAGGCATGCGCCACCACTCCCAGCTATATTAACTATACTTTAAGGGGGTCTTTAATACAGCAATCTTGTTTCCATAATTCATTCTTGTTCTCCACATTTCAATATGACTATTCATTCAACATGTATTTATAGAGCATGTATCTTTCAGGTAGGGTTCTAACATATCAGGGACTTATGAGTGACTTATGACAGATAAAGATCCCTGTCTTCATGGAACTACCAGTAGGAGAGACAGACAGACAACAGGTAAATTATATTATAAGCAAAGAGAATCAGGGTAGTCAGCAAAAGCCTCAATTAGAAGGTGATACTTGGTAAAGACTATAGGAGATGATGGCACTAAGATGATGACATTAAGATGACAGTAAGCTCTAGAGAAATGTGTGCATATATGACATATATACAAGAAGGGAGAGAGAAGCACTGTTCATAACAACCCTATGCTGGCCAAGCAGTGTGCCTGGGAACAGTGCTGAGCCCACCCAAAGGGCAACTTTTTTCCATTCACACAATGGGTTAATAGTGGCCATGATTTTCCAATTCCAAGGTCAGTACATATGGACTTTAAAATGATATACATCATTATCTACTTATTTTTTCTTACTGTTTTTGAGAATCTTAATTTGAACACTCATTTTATCTTCATGATAAAAATGGCTTAAACAACAAACAACTTTGAAAAATATGTACTTTGTCTTAAATATTACTCTGATCACATTATCTTTGATTGTCATAATTTCTTTAAAGTTTTCTATTTTTATTGTGGTTTATTCTTGGGCCTAGTTGTTTTCTGTAAGAATACTTAAGAGGCTAGAGATTTGCTTTTTATTCATTTATTGAGTTCAAGTATCATACTCTGGCTTGAGAATTTGGTCTTTAAAATTTGTGCTTTCTTTGCATTAGTTGCTTTGTTTTGTGATTTACTATAAAAATTTAACTTATTTTTTCTTTTCAATCAATGCCTTTTAGGCTATCTAAAGCAAGATACTCTTAAATTTTCTTTTGAAAGTAAGTGTGGGGCTGGGGATATAGCTTGGTGGTAGAGCACTTGCTTAGTATGTGTAAAGACCTGGGTTCCAGCCCCAGTATCTCTCTCTCTCTCTCACACACACACACACACACACACACACACACAAAGAGAAAGATTTAAGTGTGAGGCTCTTTTGATATGATTTAGATATGAGGTGTCCCCCAAAAGCTCATGTGTAAGACAATGCAAGAAGGTTCAGAGGTGAAATGATTAGACGATGAGAGTTGTAACCCAATCAGTGAATTAACTGGGTGGTAAATGATGGTAAATAGGGTGTGGCTGGAGGAGACAGGTCACTAGGGGTGTGCCTTTGGGTTTATATTTTGTTCCTGGTGAGCAGAGATCTCTCTCTGTTTCTTTTTTTTTTTTTTTTTGTACCAGGGATTGAACTCAGGGGCACTCGACCACTGAGCCACATCTCCAGCCCTATTTTGTGTTTTATGTAGAGACAGGGTCTCATTGAGTTGCTTAGCGCCTCGCCGTTGCTGAGGCTGGCTTTGAACTCGCGATTCTCCTGTCTCAGCCTCCCAAAGTGCTGGGATTACAAGCGTGAGCCACCACGCCCGGCTCTCTCTCTGTTTCTTGACTGCCATGTCTCAAGCTGCTTTCCTCTGCTATGCATTTCTGACAAGATGTTCTGCCTCACCTTGAGCCTAGAGAAATGGAGTTGGTCATTTATGGACTGAGACCTCTGAAACCGAGAGCCCCAAATAAACTTTTCTTTCTCTAAAATTGTTCTTGTCTTTTGGTCATGGCAGCGAAAAAGCTTACTATAACACCATTCTTATAAAATTCTTATACTACCAAAACCATTGTATCTGATTTCAACATTTTATATATTAGGTTTTCTTCTTACTAATTTTTGTCAACTTTTAGCTTTTTCCCCTTGTTGAATATGGAATCATCCATCATTGTTCAACCCTAAACTATGCAAACCAGTCTTTTACTTAAACGACACAACTCTCCATTTACACAGCATAATGATTAAGTAGTTAAGAAAGGCTGCTGGGAGCAGTGGCACACACCTGTAATCCTAGTGGCTCAGGAGGCTGAGGCAGGAGGATCCTGAGTTCAAAGCAAACCTCAGAAAAAGCAAGGCACTAAGCAACTCAGTGAGACCCTGTCTCTAAATCAAACACAAAATAGGGCTGGGGATGTGGCTCAAGTGCCCCTGAGTTCAATCCTTGGTAGTCTCACCCCTGAAAAAGAAAGGCTGACTCAAGTTTTGTAAGCTTACAAACAAAATGGTAATAAAAATGTCAGCAAGTACTCAAGCCTGACATCAAAGGACACTTATGATTCAAGTGTGTGTGTACTCCAAATTTGTTTCATAAAACCTGCAGATGTTATTAAGTACTAATACTTTAAAATATCATTTGTAATACTGAATAGAACTAGATTACAATAAAAATAGCATTTAGTAATCTAAAATATTAGGTAATGCAACCTGTTCAAATACTAAGTTCTGTAAGTAGGTCTATAAATGCTTTCCTGTTAATCAGTACAAGGATACCAACTGTATGCTATAACATACAACTATATGCTGTAACTGTAACTAAAATTACATAAAATAAGGAATGTCATTTAAAACAGTTTAGAAGATCATTAAATAATTGAAAATAAACATACCTCCCATTTTTGTCATCTTCATAAATAAAGGAAGACATGGTCTGTCTGCAAAAATTCCACTCTGATGAATAAGGCATTCCTTTACTGCATCATAGCCATTTAGAACCACTGTTGATATGCCTCCAAGATCTAAACTGAAAATCTTTGAGAAAAACATTTAAATAGCAGAATGTGTAAAGAAATATAACCATGGAAATCCATGTGTGTTAAGCCCATCTCTCTGTGTATTTGTTACCTCCCTAAAAATCTAAGCAGTTATTATTCAACTAACGACATTTAGACAGTGTGATTCATTACATCATTCAGTGTCTGGGAACTATAATTTTATATCAGTATAATGGAAAGAGTACTGGATTCAGGAAGCCTGGGTTCTAGTTTGAGATTTGCCATTAAATATATATTAGACCTTATGCAGAACACTTAACTTTTGTGGGCTTCAGTGTGATTACAGAAAATGTATTTGATTTAGATGTTTTTTTAGGATTCATGCTATCTAAAAACATCCAATATTCAGGAATCTCCTTTTGCTTCTAGTATGAATAAAAAAAACAGCACCATCTTCCCCTTTATTCCTTTAGCCCCAGGTAAGGGAGGGGGTTGTCAATGGTCTGAAAAACGACTTTGAAGTATAAACATATTGTAGTAGGCTTATTTGTATTCAGCTCTTTGAATAAAGGAACCGGATCGTGGAAGAGAGACCTTCACCATAGAAGAACTGGTTGTGTTTCAGACAAGAGGAGGGCAAATGAGAATATCCATTCTATATCTTTCTGGAGTTGCCTATGATGTGTATCACCTGATGCTATCTATCATGTGTCTCACAACGTCACAACTCCTGCAGTCTACTGTAACTACCCCAATTTTAAGGGCCTAGTCTTGTAAGAAATGATGCTGCCTTGTCAGTGGGATGTGAAAACACCCTGAGAGGCTCATCTTCTCGTGTTGCCTGAGAACTTCTTGCAGACAAAATACTGAGATAAACCTTATCTCTGTGCAACAAGCAGAGTAGATTTAGCCATGGTATACACTACTTCAGAAGAAAACAGTAGTTTTAACAGACAATAAAAGTTCTGACAGCGAAAGCTGTACCCTCTGAACTGACTCAGTCAAATAAAACTGCTTCCTGCTAAAAAAAAGTTTTGCAGAAGTGGTTACATCAGTAAAAGTGATGAAGATGACCAAACTGAAACAGAACCAACCAACACCAACTAAACAATACGGCCAGTAGAGGGTGGGCCTGGGAACTGACCAATAGGGATATTTAACCTTGGGGAAAGACCATGGACTGCATGCTGTAAGTAGTGGTATTAGTACAAAAGTGAATTGGAATGATTCACAAGGTAAATGGCTGCCAGCACAAAGTGAACGGCTACCAGCTGAACAAAGAGGGAATACCAGTCCCCAAAGCATTAATGTAGTGCTATTAAAGGGAAGTCTTTTCCCAGAAATGTAATTTTAACAAAAATAATAAAAGAACTACATTAAATAATAGGTCTTGGTGCAGGAAAAAGAAAAACAACAACAACAACAAACACTAATTGATGATTTCATACGGATGAGCTGAAAGACCCTGGCACTGAAAGCTGCACTGGTATGAAGGCAAACAGAAAGGAGATATATTTCAAGATAAAGCTGTGATACTAGGGATTATAAAAATCAAAGAGGACCCACAGCTTGGGAAAGTTGTTATACAATCCAACTTTACTCAAGAATTTGAAATCTTCTTTTACTTCAGGGTAGAACTGGAGGAATTTTTACTTAAACTCGTATATATTCTAGTATACACTATTGTTCAAGGACTTTTGGTAAAGGTTTACAATCAATTTGTAGAAACATATATTTAAACTGCTTTGATCTATGCAACTGTCCAAAATTAGGCTTATGCATTCCTTGATTTATTCAATAGTTTTTAGTACCTAAGATGTTGACAAGAGATGTAAACAGGAATACATGAAGTGTTTTCCTTTTCTTCTAGAAGTCATTCTATGATCGTCAAGTCACTTCCTCTTCCCCCAAACCAGTTCTACCCAGAATTTTTCACTCTCAGTTAATGACCACTTCATCTATCCTCCAAGTTATTCAGGTTCAAAACCTTGCAATTACCAATGCTGACACATTTTCTCCTAAACCCCATATCTAACTACTCAGAAATCATGTTGCTCCTACTTTCAGAATATGAACAGAATCTGACAATTTCTTCTGCTATAGTTTGAGCTTCCTTAAATGTCTCCAAAGGGCCTCTGAATTAAAGGTTTGGTCCTGTTTTTTGTTACTGGGAGGTGGTAGAAACTTTAAGGGGTAGAACCTCATGGGGAGATTAGGTCATGGGGATGTGCCCTTAAAGAGGATTTTGAGACCCCGGCTCCTCCTCTTCCTCTCTAATTTTTGCTTCCTGGCTGCCATGAGGTGAGCAACTTTCCCTGCCACATTCTCCTGCTGTGATGTATTGCCTCACTATAGGCCCAAAAGCAATAGGGTAAATTGGCCATGGACTGAAACTTCCACAACTGTAAGCCAAAGTAAAGCTTTCCTCTTTTTTAAAAGGTGATTATCTCAGGTATTTTGTGACACTATAGTCTATTCTAATACTCTAGTCCAAGCCTCCTGCATTTCTCTCTTATACTATCAAAGCAGCCTCCTTTCTGGCCCCTTTATTTTTATTCATCTCTCTTTATACATAATTCTCAATATGACATATTTCAGCTTTGTGGCCTTTGTATTTGCTCTTCTCTTGGTCCAGAATGTTCTTCCCCTAGATATTCTTATAGCTTGCTCCTTCATTTCCTTTTAATTCTTTATTCAGATGCTATCTTTGCAGCGAGGCCTGCTTTGACTAGCCAATTTAAAATTTGACCCTTTAGCATTTTACAGTTCCTAACTTACCTTAATTTATACCCTAAACCCTTTACACATATTTTATAATTTTCTTATTGTGTTACGTTGTCTGTCTTGCCCCCACTAGAATGTAAGGTACATAAGGGCAGGGACCTCTATATTGTTCATTGCTATATCTCTAGTGCCTAGGATAGTAAATTACATATGATGACACTTGGTAAATTTAAGTTTCATTAATGAATTGTGGTAGAGACATACATTTAAGCATATCATAACATCATAGGCTAAATGTTAATAACAAACACATGTATCAAGTACTGTTGATGAAAACTACAAAATGAATGCCACACTTTTTTTTCCCCCAATACTGGGATTAAACTGAGGGCCCAGGACACTCTACCATTAAGCTATATCCATGACCCTTTTTGTTTTATTTTTTGAGATAGGGTCTTCCTAAGATGCCCAGGCTAGCCTTGAACTTGCAATCCTCCTCAGGCCTCCAAACTGCTGGGATGATAGGTAAATGTCACAGTGTGCGGTACACTTTTCAACCTAGCTTCAGTTTGTTTTCTCATAAGGAATGCTTCCCTTGATTGCCATACTATTCAAACTATACCAAGTCTTTAGCGACCTTCCTCCACAGTGCCTTTTTTTTTGGTGTACTCTCTCTTTTTCTCTCTGCTTTGAACCACTACAAAACATGCTTGGAAGGTCCCATGGCCCTTATTTAATACTACCTTGAACTAGAAACATTCATTTTCTTGTCTTCTGTCTGCCTGCTAAATTATGAACTCCTTTGAAGCAGTGATTTCATCTTTTTTTATCTTTGAATCCTCCACAGAATCTCATTCAGTGCCTTGCATAAAGTTAAAGTTTGCTGTAAAAATAAATTAGTAAGTTATCAATTCCATTTCAGTAATTATTTTATTGTCCTTAAGTGTATTAGCCTGAAAACAATCTGACAAAGCCATTTACTTACTGAAATCTAGATTAAGACTAAAGTCACGGCAAAAGTTTAAACAGTCACAGTGAATCTCTAAAGAAATGGTAATTTTTTGTGTAGTACATTTCTATTTAATATTTTCTTTAAAATAAATGTTCAAGTCCTGAGACGAGCTATCTTTCAAGAATTATAAACAAGAATTAAATTCACAATCTGAGTAGGTATTACTTTAAGTGACTATCACAAGTAATTTTAAAGCCTAGGTTTTTAAAAGCATACATCTCAAATTAAAAAGAGAGGCAGTGGAAAAATAAGATTCTATTTCCAAATAAATCCTATAAACTACTTTCCACAAATCTTCCTTAAGTACATAAATCCTATAAACTACTTTCCACAAATCTTCCTTAAGAGATAATAGTTTCTTTCCACCTCCAAAAAGAGTATAGTATTTAAACAACTTATACTAACTTTAATATTTCGTAAGAATTAAGAAATATCCCCCAAGATAAAGAATGCTCTTTGGACGTATTCCACAACTAAAACAAAGATGAAATGGTACTGTAGTTTAAAGAGTTCATGTTTGGTGGCTATTTAAGGCAATCAGGCAAACAATGTCTATTCTTCATTGCATATATCCTTATTTTTGTTCCTTTCTGTTTTTCTTCTGCCCCCTTTGCCATTATTAGCACAGTTTAGCCCTATTTGATTTGTGGTTAAGTGTATTCTTTCTAAAGAACCATAATTTCAAACAGTGGTACCAGGAATAAAACTAGTTGCTCATGCCAAATTCTTATCCACTGAACTAGATCTGTCTAAACCTGGGATAACAGTCTTCCAAGATGTTTATAATTCAACTCATAACCTATTATAGCAGGAATCAACTCACCCCGTCCCAAAGGAATATTTATATTAAATACAAAGTTCCTTTCAGCTCAAATATTTATACATGAAAAACTTAATTCTTTATTCTGTGAGAAACCATTTTAAATAATTGCTTTAAAAATACTTTTAAATTTGTAGGCCTAATAAATTTGTTCTTTGTATAGTAATCAAGTGCTGTGGTTTAGATGTGATGTGTCCCCCAAAAGCTTATGTGTGAGACAATGTAACAAGTTTTAGAGGTGAAATGACTTCGTTTTGAGGATCTGACTCTAATCAATGGGTGGTAATTATAGGCGAGTAGAGTGTGCCTAGAGGAGATGGGTCATTGGGAGTTTGCCTTTTTTTTTGTCCTTGGTCTACAGTTTCTTTCTGCTTCCTGGTGCCAAGTCCTGAGCTGCTTTCTTCCACCACACCCACCATGATGTTCTGCCTCACTTCTGCTGGAGTAGCGGAGCTGGCTATGGACTGAGATCCCTGAAACACCTGAGCCCCAAATAAACTTTTCCTCCTCTAAAATTGTTCTTGTCAGCAATGAAAAAGCTAACTAAACCTGAGTCAAGATCATATATAATAACCAACAACATTTGAGCAACATTTTTTTTTTTCGGCTATCATTATTCTAATTACCGGATCAGAAAAATTTAGGCTTCAGAGAAGTAAAGGTGAAGTTTCAACTGGAAGAAGAGGACTCAACTGCAAGTCTTGTTTTCACATCTTTGATATCTGATACCAAAGAGATCAAACATATTAAATTGAAATCATGAAAATAAACTCAATTCCTGGAAAATCAGAAAGTGGAAAATAGAATCTGAGAATTACATATATTGTCTATACCTCAGTCCAGCTTTCCTTTTGCAATGTAAACTACAGTGAGCTGTACACCTAGAATAATTCTTCTAAAGATTACTTTAAGCACAAACCTGCAACATAATTAAGCAAATGCATACAATTAGGTAAGGACTTACATATTATCCTGAAATACAATTGCCAAAACAGCCCTATGTTTTTTCCTTCAATGCACTTAACTCAGTTTGTGGTGGATAATTAGATCAATTTTCTCCCTCCTACTAGACTGTAACTCCTCAAAGTAAGTCTGAGTCTTCCTTCTTCATCTTTTTATTCCCAGCACCAGGCAAGATCACAGCCTGTAGCTACATATAATGAATGTAAATAATTTAAAGCAAAACAAAACAGGTGAGTTTTGACCAGGGGTCTGGAAACTTCTGCCTCCTTCTGAAG
The DNA here is from genome assembly GCA_004024805.1 of Geosciurus inauris. NCBI lineage: Eukaryota > Metazoa > Chordata > Mammalia > Rodentia > Sciuridae > Geosciurus > Geosciurus inauris. Next base: position 23,688 of record PVHX01004029.1, read on the forward strand.
GATAATCTTCCAAATACAAGCATGAGTTCTAGCGTTTTCTCTTTCCAGTCACTTAGCATTCCCATGTCACAATTCTCTTATGAATAACGGGGGAAGCCAGAAGCCTATCACCGGATAGGAAGTTTTAAATGAGAACGAATTGACAGGGACACTGGCACATAAGTACATGCTTTGAGGATGTTCCTGGCCAGTCTGGCTCCCGCTGTAGGGCTCTTGCGCCAGGTTTTGGTCATTATTTCACTCAGATTTTCAAAATCATGTACCAAAGCTCACTTCCGGGCCAGGGTCGTTCAACTACTTCCTTTCTCATCTGCAGAGCAAACGCTTAGACCAGTCATTTGTCAATTACAAACATTGAAGAACCGTCTACTAACTATTAATTCCGTCCTAGAACTCAAGAAGCCTAGATTTTTTAACCTGAGTGTTGCAATCTAACCCCAGCGCGCGCGGCCGAGCGGCTCCGACGCTCCGGCACTGGGCTGAGGGTGGACCCCAAGGCGCAGGCGCAAGAGCACGGGCGCGCGCGCCCAGGAAGGCGGGAAAGCTGCAAACTGATCGCCTCAGGACGCGGGCGCCAAATGCGGACCTTGGGCTGGGGCGCTGCGTCGAGGACATTTCCCTTCTCGGCCCGAGAACCGGGTTACCCTCAAAGGGCGGCCGGCACACCGAGAAAGGTCCCCCAGGGAAGAAGGCCTGAGCCAGCCCGAGGACAGGACAGCTGCCCTCCCTGCCCGTGGCCCGTCGGGGCTGTACCTCGCCGTACACCTGGCTCTGCTTTCTCATGTAGACGTGGGGAAGCTCAGCCGAGGCGGCTAGGGAGCAGATGTTGCCGATAAACGGCAGCCCCCGTGGCCCTGGGGGGAAACCCACGGGCCGCCTCTGCTTCAGCAGCTGGCGTATCCCCAGCGCGAAGAGCAGCAGGAAAAGTGCTCGGCCGACGGCCGCAGCGAACGCTGCAGCCCATAGAGGGTCCCACATCGTTTGGGCCGGGGCTGCGAACCCTGCCGCAGCGCTGCGATCCGGGCGCTTCTTCCAGCCCTGCCGCACTCCCATTGGCCCGCCATCTCGAGGTCCCGCCCTAGCTCCCTGGCTATTGGTTCGCCGAGTGTAGGGCGCTTGGGCCCCTGGGGTCAATACCTCAGTGCCTTGCCCAGCTCAGAGTTCGTGTTGCGATCCTTTAGATCTGGACTGGCTCTAGCTGAGGACCAACCTAGCGGACACCGAGCGCGGGGTCCAGTGTCTAGGGAATTGACACCAGGGCATTGACTACCGGTCAGGGCAGTTTCACTCACTGGGCTAGCCGGATCTTGTCTCCTTGGAGGCCAGCCTGTCTTAGGGTGTCTTTTTAAAATACCAAGGCTGTATTAAAGACTAGGACGAGCGGAGTGTTATCAACGATATAGTCTTTAGTTTAACCTGAAAATACTCAGATTTTTCCATAGAGAGTTCACTCATCAATATAAAAATAAAATTTTTGCACTTTTTTCCCTACTTTACTCATTGATTTTCTTGTTGCGAAGCATTTTTGTGTATGATCCTTTAAGAATTGTGATGAGTAAACCCTGTTTATGTGATTAACTCAAGGTTACCTCTTTGATCTTCCCAAATTAGTTACTTATTGGTAATCAGGTCTCTCCTCTGCAATTGCTCAGGGATTGTACTTAATACTCAAGTTTTCTCTCTCTACTACTTAGAATTAAGCAACTGGTTTCGTATTGTTATTTCAGTTTCTATTCCTGTTTTTAATTGGAATAGAAACTGAATTGGGCAATTCCTTGCAACACAGGACTCTTCTAACAGCTGCTCTCTAATTATGATTTAAATTTGGGTCAAGGTTTTATGTCCTCATTATCTTAAGTTCTATTCATAAACAAATATTCATTGAATGACTAATTTGTGCTGGTGTCCTAAGCAATGGAGACAGAAAGGTGAATAGGAACAACAAAATCCCTACCGAATATTTCCACAGGATCACTTCCCACAGAATACCCACCTACTACTGCCTATTAAACAAATGTTTGATATAGTCTCTTTAAAGATTCCCAGCGAACATTTTGGAAATCAGTTTAAGGATGTGTTAGTGGCACAAAGATTTATGTATGAAAGCAAGAAGTCCCCAGAGCTGGGGAGACTAAGGCAGGAAGATCACAAGTTCAAAGTCAGCCTCAGCAATTTAGTGAGGCCCTATCTAAAAAAAAAAAAAAAAGAAAGAAAAAGAGAAGAAAAGAAAAAAGCAAGAAGTACACGTTCAAGGGAGAATGCAAGCCATCTTGAGAGATGCTTTTGGGGCCTTGGGTTGTTCTTTTAAAGGAATTTGGTGAAGGGTGGGTATGGGAAGGTAGGTGGAGATGACATCAGTCTGGTGATCACAAAGCAGTTTATGGTGGTCTGGTGGTTCTCAAGATACTTATGTTGGCCTGGGGTGGTGGTGTACACCTGTAATCCCAGTGGCTCCGGAGGCTGAGACAGGAGGAATGTGAGTTCAAAGTCTGCCTCAGCAACTTAGTGAGGCCCTAAGAACTCAGTGAGACCATGTCTCTAAATAAAATACAACATAGGGCTGAGGGTGTGTCTCAGTGGGTGTGTCTCAGTCGTCAAGTGCCCCTGAGTTCAATCCCTAGTACCAAAAAAAAAAAAAAAGGAAAGAAAGAAAAAGAAAAAGAAAGAAAGAAAGAGAAGATACTTATGTTAATTATGATCTCCATTATCTGATCAGTAAGTAGAGAGTGTTTGGAAAGTACCCGAGATTATAGGCTTCATGAAATACTGTCTATCATCTTTGTTTAATCTACTAATTATGTAGGCTAATTACATTACACAAGGTAATTTTTATAAGTGGGTGGATTTCTACTATCTTTAAGATTTATAGATTTCCCAGAAGTTTGGGAGTGACAGGCCTGGTAGAAGAACTGGCTTAGGGGGTGAAGGCCTGAGGAACTTTAGCCTGAGGTTTTTAGATTCAAGTTATATATTTTTAATTTTTTTCCTGTTTTATCCTTTCTATCTATCTTTTATATTTCTTCTAGCCCACCTCATGAGGATGGGTTAATTTTCCTAACAGGGGACTTTTAATAAGAGTAAATTCAGCTTTATCCTGTTTCTCTCCTTACCATGAGATCTCTTCTGCAAACACCTGCCAAGCAGATACTGGTGCCATGCTCTTGGACCTCCAGAACAGTAAGATAAATAAACCTCTTTCCTTTATAAATTACTAAGCTTGTTAGAGCAACAGAAGTGGACTAGAATATGAACTGTCCCTCCAGGACCCATCCTGTAAGGTAGCAGCTGGGTGAGAATAAATTTTTGAATGCTGCAATTCTGAATGATTGTTCCCTAGTGTTCCCTCAGCACTAGATGATGCAGCCAGCACAGGTTTATCTCCTTTGCACATTCCATTATCCTTACTCAACTCAGGAAGGTTAAACTGAGCTATATTGGAACCTAAGGCAAAAGAAAAAATTGATAATACTGATTCTCATTAAGAATTTGACATCGTTTACATCTCATATTTGCTTTAATTTTGATTTTAAAGTTTTGCATTTAAAATGTTGTCTTGGTTACCAAGTTTTTTGGTGCCCCCTAAATTTTGCTTCCAAAGTGAACTCTTCACTTGTCTCACCCTAGTCCTGAGAGATAGGGTATTCAAATGTTCATTTTGATTAGGAAGGGGTGTGGGAACTGGGTTTCTACATTTGGATTTTCATAGCATTGTTAGGGGCCTGGCACTGAGGTGGAACTGGCAGACTAGTGGTGCCTCTCGGGTAGGATTTGAGGACTCAACCGTGAATTCTCCCCACCTCATTACCTGAAGTGCAGTCTTAAAAATTAATTTATGAGCCGGGCACGGTGGCTCAAGCCTGTAATCCCAGCACTTAGGGAGGCTGAGACAGGAGAATCACGAGTTCAAAGCCAGCCTCAGCAATGGCAAGGTGCTAAGCAACTCAGTGAGACCCTGTCTCTACATAAAACACAAAATAGGGCTGCAGATGTGGCTCAGTGGTCGAGTACCCCCTGAGTTTACTCCCCCAAAAAATGAATTTATGAGTTAACATTCCCCCAAATAGGCTTGAGCTGGAAAACGCAAACCCTATTGGTAATGCCTGGAATATAGCGATAGGAAATTCCTAAAACTGTACATATACAGAACGAGTTTATTCAAACCTTTGGAGGCAACACAGAATGGGAGGCATTATGGCTCTTATTTGTTGTTGGTGGTGGCAACAGTGATGATGATGATGTTGGTGGATGTGAGAGTTTAAGAAAAGGATGCAGGGCTGGGGCTGTAGCTCAGTGGTAGAGCGCTTGCCTAGCATGTGTGAGGCACTGGGTTCAATCCTCAGCACCACATATAAATAATAAATGAATAAAATAAAGATCCATCAACAACTAAAAAAAAATTTTTTTTAAAGATGCAGAAAGGGAAAGGAGGTTCAAAGAGAAAATTTTCCCTTCACAATTCTTCCAAAGGCTACACTATCTTAGAGAAATCATCTTTCTTAAAACCAGGAGCCATTTCTGCCATTTCATGGGAATAGTCAGCTAACCAACCCCCTGCTAATTCCTCTTTTCAACTCCCCACTGGACCATTTCCTATTCTTGATATCTTGCATTTCTTTCCTTATATTTGAATAGAATAGAAATCTAAAAATGGATGAATACTGAGTGACTATCTTGTTGACGACCCTCTTCCAAATGTGGTTACCGAGAGTTTGAGGAGATTTAATGTTCTCCCGAAGGTCAAACATGACAGCACCAGTGGAACCAGAATTCTGGGCTCTGGACTTGCCCTTTGTTACTTCAGTCATCGCAAAACTGATGTGCTTCAAAAAATATTGAGCATCTACTAGATTAGGTGCTGAGATATAATGGTGAGCAAAACTAGTCATGGTCCCTGCTTTTCTGGAGTTTTCAGTTTATAGGGGGATGCAAATTTCAATCAAATAATCACAAATAAATTTATCATTAAAAGAGTTACATTTCCTGAAGTAAAGAAACAGTTCTATAAACATATATAACACAGGAAATGTGATTGGTCTTAGAGGTCAGTAATTGCAGTCTGGAGCTCAGAACCTATTTATATTCACCCAGGAGACATTGAGTGCCAAGTAGGAAGGGAAAGGAAGGTGGATGTAACAAAATACATTTTTAAAAATTCATGACTATCACTCAGAAAGAAATGAAATTCTAATTGGAAGTTTTCTTATTCTTTGCAAATGATTTGCATAAGTATTCTTATACTGTGCCACTGAAAACAACAGATTTGAAAAAGCAATGTAAATGGTAGATTGAACTGATGTTAGAGGTAACTATACCAACGATGCCAGAAATAACATCCAATAATCTGCTAATTAAAAAGAAAACAATAATTATAAAATATAGACGTAAGAAACCAAAAAGCATGGCAGCCTGTCATCATTTAGGGTAGGGAATATCTATCCCATACATCTCAAAACCCAAGAGCATCACATGTGGGGCAACATTAATCTATGTTCTTATTAAGTGAACATCTCTATTAAAGAAAATTAAAATTATTTTAAGAGTGTAGGCAAAGTGTGTAGTTACAGCTTTGGAAGATTTGACTGTTTCTAAAATGGAAAAAAAAAAAAAACCTACCTAGCACTTGAACAATTCACTTCAGTTATCTAGAAAGTACTCTCAGAGGACATAAGAAGAAAATCTTTGCCTTGAACCAAAATACAGTTTTAGTAATTGTGGAAAAAGTTGAGAAATTCTTTGACATCATTTGTGGATCTTGTCTACCTCTTGCAGTGGACAATCAGGACCTGTGTCTGAGTGCTGTATCTTAGGCCATCAGACTCGGCTCATTTTCTCCAAAAACTTTGAAAATATCTTCTGGTCTTCAGAAAGGACATTTATAGGAACTTAATGGCACAGAATGTTTATTACTCTGAGGTTCTAGGGACCAGAATTTTGATTTGAGATTAGAAGTGGAGAAATTTCAGGGTCTATAGGAGATGGAGGGTCAGTTAGACTTCCTGGAATACCAGGTTTTCTACCAGAAAACCATCCTCAGGCCTGCTCCAGACTAAGTTTGCTGGGGAGCCTTATCGAACCTCCACCTCTGAGCCCCGGCAGCATTTTCATTCCTTCTCACTCAGTTCGGCCTTTATCTTGCAATGCCTTTTTGTTGTTGCTGTTAATCGTTTTGTGAGAATATCCCTATGCTCCTAGAGGTAGGATCCCTGTATTATCCTGATTTGTAATGCCCCAATACCTAGTTAGGCACACCATGGGCCCTGAATTCATGCTGGATGGTTGGCTGGGTCTATCTAAGAGTCTCCCTTGTGAAGACTCTTCTTTAGAGGGGTGTGTTTTACTGCTAGATGGATTGATCAGACAATAATACTAGGAAGTTTTTGTCTATAACAAGAAATGCTGCTGTACACAAACAACTTGTTCTCAGAGAAGTGAGGTCCCAGATACAATATAGGCCTGTTTTAGAAAAGCAGGAATAAACCTATGGGCTAGTACTTTACCCCTCCTTTTCTTGTCTTTGCTGAGAATTACTTACTTATCTTATCTGGGTGATGAAGCAGTAGTTTTCCTGATTATGGCTCACAATGCAATGACATGACTTTCCACGTCTCAGCTATATTTTTAGGAGGCATAAAATGTATTATAGAAGGTAGTATAGGGTTAACATGGCACCGCACTTACAATTTCGTAGAATTGGAAGGAATAGTAGAAAACACTCAATCCAAAAGCTATATCATGCAGATGTGGAAGCTGAGGCCTTGAGTGAACAAATGACTTGCTCAAAGTCAGACATTGAGTTGGTGGCAGGAACAAGCACAGTATGTTGATCCCTGGGGCTCCTGTGACTCCTGATCTCTTCCCATTTTGTCATGCTGCTTCAACTATCTAGAAAGTGAAGAGTGAATGTGCACCTAAGATTTGATACTATGAGGTACTCCACTTTAGAGTCAATTCAAAGATAATTCAGTCCCAATTTAAGCAAAATGGATTGATTTGTTTAAGCAGATTTATCAATGCAGAATAAAATAAGTTGAGAAATTTTCTGCTATTGGAGTTTTCTTTAATTATTCAGGAATTTTTCTTTAATTATTTAGGATTTACTATGAAATAAGTGGGTAAACACATAATTTTCTTCTACAAAACTGGAAATTTTGGGGCTGGGATTGTAGCTCAGCGGTAGAGCGCTTGCCTCGCATGTGTGAGGGCCTGGGTTCGATCCTCAGCACCACAAACAAAGCAATAAAATAAAGACATTGTGTTCATCTGCAAATAAAAGAAAAATCTTAAAAAAAAAAAACTGGAAATTTTCCATACAATAACTTTGGGTAATTTATATACTATCATTTTGTATCTTTAGTTGTAAGTCATTTTGATCCAATATATGACTGTATTTTCCTTTGATCACATCCATTACTGTAGAAAACCAGTTGTCTTAGCAAATATGGCAGAAATATGTCTGTGGATGAATATATTTTTGTACAAAGCTTGTGGTGGAATTGTATAAATGTTGACTTATAGATTTAAACATTGGGATGTTAGTACTGAATTCAGGTTAAACAACACATAGAGCAAAATACAAATTTTGGTCTCAAATCTTAGTTTGGTCATTTTTCATCCTATTTAATAGATAATGGGAATTGAAAACAGTGTAGCTTGAGGGAAGAGGCAAATAGGTCTACACTAACACCCCTCCCTCCCCTGATGCATGTTTCCCTGAGACTAATTGCAGATAAGGGAAGAGTGCTCCACCAGGCCAGAGACACTTGGTCTGCAGCTCGCAGGACCCTGACCCCTGAGCCCGAATCTCTGGGAACTAAAACTGACCACTTCATTGATTTATGAAACCAGCCTCGAATTCCTAAGTGCCCAAGAAAACCGGCATGTCTCCACTATGCCACCCCCCAACATAAACCTATAAAAACCCAGTCCCTTTCTTTGTTCAGTGGCTCATTTTCCACCAGGAGAATGGGTCCACCACCACCACCACCTTTGCAGATGAATCCTGTTCCTGAATAAAAGCCTGAAATGACTTGCATGGTTTGCTGCCGCTTTGATCTTTTTTCCCTTACACTATTTATATGTTGGTATCTGTAGAATACAATCTTGCCGTTAGGTTTATAGTCAAATTTTCAAAATTTCCCTGTTTTCTTGTGTAAAAACTATATAAATATTATCACAATGAACATCTTCGTTATTACAAGACTGTCTGAAATAATTTCCTTGGTGTAGATTTTCAAACATGGAATTATTTGATCACTGCAAGACCACTCAATAAGCAGAATCCCCATCTGGGTACCCTACTATCTGGAGTTGATCCCACCTCTAAAGACAAGTGTTCTGAAAATATTCTAATATATAGCAGGCTAACAATCATTTCATTTTCTTTCTGGTGCATTAGGCCCTATGACAGAAGGCTTTGGGCTCTCTCCTTTGAAAACCATAATCTGTACAGTTTGGAACACTTAATTAGAAATCATCAAACCCTGCCAAGACCATGAAAGGACCTGTCTTAAAAAAATATTGTTTTTCTCACACATGGACTGATCCAAAAGCAGCATTTTAATCAAAGCTCTGAAACACAGTTTTTCAGCAACTGTTATCTTAAGGCAAATGAAAACTAAAAAAATACATTTTGGCTACATGATGTGTTAATTTCAGAACTTCATAATAAGCTTTGTTATGAACTTAGTAATATAGCCTAGAACTTACATATGAGTTTAATATCAAATATAAACCATACATTTTTTCTTTGTAAGGTTTTATATATGAGTGAATGTGTTCATGTGTGTGTGTGTGTGTGTGTGTGTGTCTATTCTGGCAGCAGTGGTATTAAATTCCCAAGGACAATAACAATTTGTTTAAAATACATATAGTTAATCCTCTCAGATTTTTTTAGAACATATTATAAAATAGAGCCTTTATTTTATAAGTAACTTTTGAGAATTGGCCATAGTTGGCCAAATAAAAGTTAGGAAATGATCAAATATCAAATAAGATAGTTATGAAGAGTAGGAGCACTCTCTATACCTTCCACCCCCTCCCTTCCATCCTTCCCCATTCTATGCTAATAGACTGTGTTCTTGCCAAAGAGCACCCCTTTGTTTGTGACCTTTGGATCCGATTGGTCTGAGAGTGTATTTAAGCTTCTATACTTTCTGGAATAAACAGTGTTTTCTGCATCTTGCTCTGGTGTTTTTGCATCTCACTGGGGCAGAGCAGATTCTTTACCTACACCCCGGGGCCTGGGGAATTCGGCTCCACAGACCACCACCATCCAGAGAGACCCTATATCGTCTTACTCCCTGAAGACCCCTTCCTCGTCTTTTCTGGACCCCTTCCTCGTCGAGCAGGACCCACGTGGCACCCCCTTGAGCCCCCCTCTTAGTGACAATGAAGGAAATAACTTTACTATTAAAAAGATTCTTAAGAAAGTATAATAAAATCTTTGAAATTCCAAGAAATTATTATACAAAGACCATGAGTAGATATATAATTCAATGGGTAAACAAACATAATGATAATGCATAGCCTCACTCATACTAAAAATTCAAAATAAAACATCTCTGAAATTTACAAAAGAAAAGTAAAAAATTGAACACAACTCAGGTGTCCATCAGCAGGAGAATTAATAAGTAATTGTGGTATGTTAATGCAATGGGATGTTAGCAATTAAAAGTGTGAGGAAAACAGCTCTATATGAAACAACCTGGGAGGATCTCAAAAACATGCTAAGTGATAGAACCCTTATTCCAAACAGTACATAGTATATGCTTTCATTTATATGGTATTCTGGAATTGGTTCAAGTAAACTTTGATTTAAAAACCTGAAAACAGTAGTTGCTTCTGGGAGGAGGGACAGATATTGGGGGCAAGATTTGATGGAGAGTGGGGCATGAAGCATTACTTTTCAGAGTTAATAATAACATCCTGTACCTTGATAGAGATTTATATTTCATGGCTATATGCATTTGTTAAAGCTCATCAAATTGTACATTTAAGATTTATATTTCATTATATCAAAGTTTTACCTCTAAAAAAGACCAGTGAGCAAATATCAAATTCTGTTTAATGATATGCATACTAAAGTGTTTAGGAGTGAAATATTCTGCTGAATGCAACTTACTTTGTGATATATTAAAAATAATATGCATTGTTGCATGTACAGATGAATAAGTAGAAAACTACTTAGGTTTTAAAGCAAATATAGCCAATGTTGAAGTCTGAGCATTGAGTACACAGGTACTCACTTGTTATATAATTTCTTCAACTCTTCTGAGTATTGCAAGTTTTTCTTAGTAAATTTCTCACTAAACATGTCTGAAGTATTATTTTGCCTATTGAATGATCAAGAAATATTTTATAAATATTTTTAAAAATATAATGAGAAAAGAAAATAAGAAACACAATAGTGACCATGATGCCATGAAACTTTTTGATTTTTCCATGGGTATATAATTAATATATTTCTTGAAAAACAATTTAAAAATTTGTATCCAAAGCTAGAAAAAGTCCTATCTCATCTAATAATTCTACTTATAGAAATCTACATCAAGAATGTGATCTCAAATGTGGAAAGTTCTATATAAAGGAAGATGTTTATTATAACATTATATATATAGCAGTAAGTTATAAAACTCTCCAACAGTATATCAATAGATAAATTGGAGGTTCTGGTAGTAAAACAATAGATGATAAAATAGTAAAATAGATACAGAAATGGCAACTGAGGGAAATAAAATTATTAGGCAAAAACACATCTACCCTTGAAATACTATAGTTAAAGAAAAGGGAGTTCCACGCCAGAGTTCCTGCTGACCAGCAGGAGCACAGGCCAAAGCCCAGGGCTACCTTCAGGGACCACGGCGGGAGCCCAGCCAAGGGCAGACCTGAGACTGCTAGCTGCCAGTCACAGGAGAACCCAGACCCAGGGAAAGGACCTGGCCTAAGTAAGGCCCAGGACTGCCCCCAGTTCCGTGCTAGAGCCCCTGCTGAACAGCGAAGCACAGGCGAAGGCCCAGGACCACCTTCAGGGACCTCTGCGGGAGCCCAGCCAAGGTCAGGCCCGAGATTGCTATCCAGCAATTCACAGGGGAACCCAGACCCAGGTGAAGGACTGCCCTAGGGACCTGGCGGCTGAGGCCCACCACTGCCCCCAGTTCAGCACCACAGCCCCTGCAGATCCGTGGGAGCCCAGGCCCAGGGCTAGACCTACCATTTGGAATCCCTGAGGGAGTGTAGGCCAAGATTGGGCCTAAGATGGCCCTCACAGATCTTTGTGAGAGCCCAGGCCCAGGACTGCCCTTGCACATAGTGGGGATCCACACTGTTGCTCCCTTCCTGTATCCATCTTGTACACTGCAGCCATCCCCATAGTTCTTCCCATGTATTAGCCTATACCTCGGGTCCACAGACAGGGCCTGGAGGCAGCAGCCTGCTAAAGCACTGCATCTCTGATTAATCAGCCCAAAGCCATTATAGGTCTCACCCTTTTAGCCCCACCTCCGAAAGTGTTTGCACTTCTTGGCCCATCTTGGGCCACATCCCACTACCATGACCACCATCTTTAGTGGCAGTAGTGTCCATGTGGGGACACCTGCTCAGGATTGTAAGTGAACTCTAAGGTGAGATACAGGTAATCTGTGGTGTCACTACAAGATTATAGGATAGAAACCGCAATACCTCAGATCAACATTGCAAGAAAGGAAGATACATAATCAACATGAAAAAAATAAGGGAAGAAAGTGCCCCAAATAAACCAAGATACTACAATAATAGAGACCATTGACAGCACAGTTGATGAAATGTCAGAGAAAGAATTCAGAATGTACATAGTTAAAATGATCTGGAATTAAATAATGACTTAAGAGAGCAAATACAGGCAAAAAGTGATCACTCCAACAAAGAAATAAGAGAGCAAATAAAGGCAACCATTGATCACTCCAACAAAGAGATAAGAGAGAAAATAAAGGCAACCATCGATCACACCAACAAAGAGATAAGGAAGCAAATATAAGTAGCAAAAGATTACTTTAAGAAAGAGCTAGAGATTGTGGGGAAAAAATCAGAAATTCTTGAAATGAAGGAAACAATAAACCAAATAAAAAACTCAATAGAAAGCATCACCAGTAGACTAGATCACTTGGAAGACAGAACCTTGGATAATGAAGACAAAATATACAATCTTGAAAATAAAGTTGACCATACAGTGAAGACAGTCATGACAGAAGACACAAGAATTATGGGATAGCATCAAAAAACCAACTCTAAGATTTATTGGGATAGAAGAAGGCGCAGAATTTCAAACCAAAGGAATGCATAATCTCTTCAATGAAATAATATCAGAAAATTTCTCAAACATGAAAAATGCATTGGAAAATCAAATACAAGAGGCTTATGGGACATCAAATATACAAAATTACAACAGATCTATACCAAGGCACGTTATAATGAAAATGCCCAGCATACAGAATAAGGATAGAATTTTAAAGGCTGCAAGAGAGATGAATCAGATTACATATAGGGGGAGACCAATTTGAATCTCAGCGGATTTTTCAACCCAGACCCTAAAAGCCAGGAGATCATGGAACAACATATACTAAGCTCTGAAAGAAAAGGGATGCCAACCAAGAATCTTATATCCAGCAAAATTAAGCTTCAGATTTGACAATGAAATAAAAACTTTTCATGATAAACAAAAGTTAAAAGAATTTACAGCAAGAAGGCCTACACTTCATAGCATTCTTGGCAAAATATTCCATGAGGAGGAAATGATAACCAACAATGAAAATATACAAAGAGAGGAACTACACTAAAGGAAAGGCCAATCAAAGGAGAAACCAAGTCAATGTAAACACCAAAAATAAACCAAACTGACCAGGATTACCAATCATATTTCAATAATAACCCTGAATGTGAATGGCCTAAACTCATCAATTAAAAGACATAGACTGACAAACTGGCTTTAAAAAAAAAAAAAAAAGACCCAACAATATGCTGCCTTCAAGAGACTCATCTCACAGGAAAAGACATCCACAGACAGAAAGTGAAAGAGTGGGAAAAAAACGTGTCACTCACATGGGCCATGTAAACAAGCAGGAGTTTCCATCCTCATATCAGATAAAGTGGACTTCAAACCAAAGCTGGTAAAAAGGGATAAAGAGGGTCATTTCATATTCCTTAAGGGAATCATACATCAATAAGACATAAAAATCATAACTATCTATGCCCCAAACAATGGGGCATCTACGTATATCAAACAAATCATTCTCAACTACAAGAATCAAATAGATCACAACATAATAATCCTTGGTGACTTAACACAGCTCTCTCACCACTGGATAGATCTTCCAAACAAAAACTAAACAAAGAAACCATAGAACTCAATTAAACAATCAATAATTTAGACTTAACAGACACAGAGTATTCCATCCATCAACGAGCAAATATGCTTTTTTCTCAGCAGCACATGGATCCCTCTCCAAAATAGATTATATATTATATCACAAAGCAAGTCTTAGAAAATACAGAAAAATAGAGATACTATCCTGCATCCTATCTGACCATAATGGAATAAAATTAGAAATCAATGACAGATTAAAAAATAGAAACTACTCTAACACCTGGGAACTAAATAATACACTATTGAATGATGCACAGATAACAGAACAGATCAGGGAAGAGATAAAAAAAATTCTTAGAGGTAAATGAAAATTCTAATACAACATATCAAAATCTCTGGGACACCATAAAGTTAGGGCTAAGAGGAAGGTTCATTGCATTAAGCTCATTCATTAAAAGAAGAAAAAGTCAACAAATCAATGACTTGACTCTACATCTCAAAGCCCTAGAAAAAGAGCAAACCAACACCAGAACAAGTAGAAAAGAGGAAATAATTAAAATCAGGAGTGAAATCAACAAAATTGAAACAAAAGAAACAATTAAAAAAACTGACAAAACAAAAAGCTGGTTCTTTGAAAAAATAAATAAGATTGGGGCTGAGGTTGTGGCTCAGTGGTAGAGCACCTGCCTCACATGTGTGAGGCACTGGGTTCGATCCTCAGCACCACATAAAATAAATAAATAAATAAAGGTATTATGTCCATCTATAACTAAAAAAACTATTTAAAAATAAATTAATGAATGAATGAATTAATTTAAAAAAATAACAAACTCTTAGCCACTCTAACAAAAAGAAGGAGAGAGAAAACCCAAATTACTAAAATTTGTGATGAAAAAGTAAATATCATGACAGATACCACTGAAATACAGAGGATAATTGGAAACTATTTTGAAAATTTGTACTTCACTAAAATAGAAAACCCTGAAGACACCAACAAATTTCCAGAGGCATATGACCTACCCAAACTGAACCAGAAGGTCATACACAACTTAAATAGATCAGTTTCAAGCAAGGAAATAGAAGATGCCATCAAAAGTCTGCCAAGAAAAGTCCAGGATCAGATGAATTCTCAGCCAAGTTCTACAAGAAACCTACAGAGAAGAATTAATACCAATTCTCCTCAAACTATTTCATGAAATAGAAAAGGAAGGAACCCTTGAAACATTAGCCAGAGCAATTAGACAGATTAAAAGAAATTAAATGGATACGAATAGGAAAAGAAGAACTCAAACTACCATTATTTGCAGATGACATAATATTATACGTGGAGGTCAAAAAAATCCCACCAGAAAACTTCTAGAATTAATAAATGAATTCAGCAAAATTGCAGGATATAAAATCAACACCCATAAATCAATGCATTTCTATACATCAGCAATGAATCCTCTGAAAGAGAAATCAGGAAAAATACTCCATTCACAATAACCTCAAAAAAATAAAATAAAATACTTGGGATTCAATCTAACAAGAGAGGTAAAAGACCTCTACAATGAAAACTACAGGACACTAAAGAAAGAAATTGAAGATCTTAGAAGATGGAAAGATCTCCCAAGCTCTTGGATAGGCAGAATCAATAGTGTCAAAATGGCCATACTACCCAAAGTGCTATACAGATTCAATGCAATTCCAATTCAAATCCCAAAGTCATTTCTTATAAAAATAAAAAAGGCAATAATGAAATTTATTTGGAAAAATGAGAGATCCAGAATAGCCAAAGCAATCCTCAGTAAGAAGAGTGAAGCTGGAGGCATCACAATACCAGACCTTTAACTATACTACAAAGCTATAGTAACAAAAATGGCATGGTATTGGCCCCCAAATAGACATGTAGACCAATAGTACAGAATAGAAGACACAGAGAAAAACCCACTTAAATACAGTTATTTTATACTAGACAAAGGTGCCAAACATGTACATTGGAGAAAAAAAGCCTCTTCAACAAACAGTGCTGGGAAAACTAGAAATCCATATGCAACAAAATGAAACTAAACCCCTACCTTTCACCATGCATAAAATTCAACTCAAAGTGGATCAAAGACCTGGGAATTAGACCAGAGACCCTACACCTAATAGAAGAAAAAGTAGGCCCAAATCTTCATCATGTTGGCTTAGGACCTTACTTCCTTAACAAGACTCCTAAGATGCAAGAAGTAAAGTCAAGAATCAATAAATGGGATGGATTCAAATGAAAAAGCTTCTTCTCAGCAAATGAAACAATGAAATGAACAGAGAGCCTATATTCTGGGAACAAATTTTTGCCACATGCACATCAGATAAAGCACTGATCTCCAGGATATTGAAAGAACTCAAAAAACTTAACACCAAAGAAACAACCTAATCAATAAATGGGATAAGGAGCTGAACAGACACTTCTCAGAAGAAGATATACAATTGGTCAATAGACATATGAAAAAATGTTCAACATTTTTAGCCATTAGAGAAATGCAAATCTAAACTACTCTAAGATTTCATCTCTCGCTAGTCAGAATGGCAATTATCAAGAATACAAACAACAATAAGTGTTGGCGAGGTTGTGGGGGAAAAGCCATCCTCATACATTGCCGGTAGGACTGCAAATTGGTACAACCAATCAGGAAAGCAGTATGTAGATTCCTTAGAAAACTTGGAATGGAACCACCACTTGACCCAGCTATCCCACAACTCGGTCTATACCCAGAGGACTTAAAAACAGCTTACAATAGTGACATAGCCACTTCAATGTTTATAGCAGCACAATTCACAATAGCTAAACTGTGGAACCAGCTTAGATGCCCTTCAATAGATGAATGGATAAAGAAACTGTGGTATATATACACAATGGAATATTACTCAGCAATAAAAGATAATGAAATTATGGCATTTGCAGGCAAATGGATGGAGCTGGAGAACATCATGCTAAGCAAAGTAAGCCAATCTCAAAAAAACAAAGGCTGAACATTCTCTCTGATAAGTGGATGCTGATCCATAATGGAGGAGAAGGCATGGAAAGAATGGAGGAAATTTGGTCAAAGGGGAGGGAGAGGGAGGGGGCATGGGGACAGTAAAGTTGGTGGAATGAGATGGACATCATAGACCTAGCTTCATGTATGAATGCATATATGATGTGATTCTACATCACGTACAACCGGAGAAATGAAAAGTTGTGTTCCATCTGTGTACAATGAGAGAAAATGCATTCAGCTACTATGTATACCTAAGTAGAATAAATAAATTTTAAAAAAGGATAAGTATGAACACAAAGAAGTATCACTGAAAATGTCTGTGATGTGATGTTAGGTGCAAAGGATATAGGTATTTATATATGCATCATAATTTCATCTGTGTAAAAGTGTTACATAGCTGAAGCTATTTATAGTGGATGCTGTGGTATATTGCCCAAACATGTTCTTTATTTTATTTTATTTATTTATTTTTGGTACCAACAATTGAACCCAGAAGTACTTAACAACTGTGCCACATCCCCAGCCCTTTTAAAAAAATATTTAGAGACAGGCTCTCACCAAATTGCTTAGGACCTCACTAAATTGCGGAGGATGACTTTGAACTTGTGATCCTCCTGCCTCTGCCGCAGCCTTCCAAGTTGCTGGGATTATAGGCATGCACCATAGTGCCCAGCGCCAAACCTCTCCTTTAGAACCGAGGCTTGCATTGCTTCAGCTCCCTAGAGTAAGGGTCGCTGGTAATTTGCAGATGAGTAATTCTCTGAGAATGGTTACCAGTCAGAGGGATTTGCCTTGGTCAAGATCTGGGTCCCTCCAGACCCTGGAGAAATAATTCTCTTCAAATACATGATCATAGGCAGGATTGGATACATAATTTGCTTGGACTAATGAAATGTAAAAATTTAGGGTCCTTTGTTCCAAAAGTATTACGAATTTCAAGCCAACAACATTGGAGCTTTAAACCAAGCATGGGACTTTTCTAAGTGTATGGGTCCTATGTGATTACACAGATCATATGTCATTGAAACTGGCCCTATTGCAGGAAAATCCAAAGGTAGCAGCTTTTTTCCCGAAGGCACCATAACTCTGAAGTCCTAGCCCAGCTCTAGAGCCTCCTGTGGGAAAAACTTTTCTTGTACAGTCCATCTATTCTCTCTGCCCATCCCCTTCACTCCTTTTCAAGTTCTGGTCCCAGGGCTCACCAGCAATTTTTTGCACAGGAATCTCCAGCTGTCTGTTTCCCAACGAACCTTACATACTACACAATTGTTGGAGAAAAGCAGTGGCAATAAAATCTAGGAAGTGGATAGTGGTGATGGTTGCACAACCTTGGGAATATACTTACTGCCACTGAACTGTACAATTCGAAATGATTGAAATGGTGTTAAAAGGATTCTGCTCCTGTTTGGGATGTAGAAAGCCACAAAACTGTGTCATTCTGCTTTAACAATGAGAAAAAGCTGTGTAATCAATACATTTATTTTTGAGCCCAGTAGAGATCTAAAGTAACAAGCCAAACTGAATTCCAAGTAGTACTGATTGAAAAGGATGAAAAGCCCCTCCAACAAGAAATGGATTGCACAAATTAGCAAGAATTAGAAGAATTAGTGCTCATAAAAGCTGGTGAGTGGGACTACATTAGGGTGAGTGAGTGAGGCATTCTCCTCTGGTGTAAAATTTAAGGGGACACTAAAATCACAGACATTGCAATTAGTTTTATGCCATCTTGACTGGGCTGACTAATACAGCAATATTTTTAAAAATAAAAGTTAATGCAAAAATCCATGAAGAACAAAAATATCAGCATTTTAAATGAAGACATAACCAGAGATAGCATGTACATAAGCCTGCCTCACCCTATTTCTGACCCTTTCATGTCCTGTGTTTCTTTAAAGTGTAGATTTTTTGTTTATCATGGATTTATTTCTGTATTGTTTTACCTTTGAAATGTTACATTAAAATATTAATCTGGAGGCTGGTGTTGTGGCTTGGTAGTAGAGTGCTTGCCTAGCAAGTGTGAGGCCCTGGGTTCAGTCCTCAGCACTGCATAAAAATAAATAAATAAAATAAAAGGTATTGTGTCCATCTACAACAACAATAACAAAAAGTATTAATCTGATTCCTGAGATTTGAGGCACTTTTACATTTTGCAGTGGAGGTAAGTGCCTCTCTTGCCTCAGTCTACTTCTGTCCTTACAGAACGCCTCTATCTGGAAATTGGTTTTTTTCACCAAAATAAAGTGAGGGGACTCTGCCCCAGCAGTTTGCTTTCCCAGCTAAGGAAAGACCAACTATACAATGCAAATGTGTTCTGGAATTACTCTTGGCTGGGAATTACACCAGATAGCAGCAACAAAATGGTTTTAATTTGCTAGATTTCAACTAATTTACCCAGGCACATTTCCCCAGGACTCACTGTTGGCCTACTAGCCCGGCAGGGTGGCTTTTGTTTGGGGAGTCTGAAGCCAGGCTGGCTGCATTTAAGAGCCTTGGGCTCTAGATCTGTCATTGAATGTTCCTGGGACTAGGAATGTGTGTTATTGAAATAAATGAACAACCTGAACCAGGAAAGATAGTCCCAGATTTCTCAGAACCTCACTGAGGCCCTCTAGCCAAAGTAAAGTTCCAAATCCTTAGACCTGGACACATCTTCCTGCACTTTCAAGCTTCCAAACCATTTACAATCATGGGCACCTTTGAACTTTAAGGCACCCTATTTGTACAGATAAAAGAGGCCTAGGGAGGGCGTCTAATTACTTTGCCCTGATCACATGGGCTGAGGCAGCACTGAAAACCTGGTCTGTGGCCACTCTACCACACCCCTTCTTAGAGAAGGGTCCCTGAAGACACGGATCCTAGGAAACTTGCTAGGGAGCCCCCTGCACAAATGCAGAACAAAGTGGACCCCAGAGATTGAAGTCCTACAAAGAAGGCAGGCTATGGGATGGTCAACACCTCTCTTGCACCTCAGGTCTACATATTGTTCTAGACACCTGGAAAGGTGCATGGAGAGGTAGTGTGAAGGGATGGAAAAATGTGAAAATTGGATCTGGAACCTGAGGAATTTTGGGGACTCTTAGCTAGGAAATTACTTTGGCTATGGAAAGCTGAGAAAACCCAGGAATCCTCTAAGGATTGCAGGACAGAGAGGTGGAGCTTTTAGACCCCTCTTTAGGCTGGTGGGTTCAGCTTGGCAAGGTAGGGAGAAAGCAGGTATTTAGACAGAAATTCGTCCCAGAAATGGGTATGATGCTTTTGGCCCAGCTCCAGGAAACATACAAGAAACATAACCATAACTGGCTCCATTCATTAGAAAGTGAGGGGGAAACCCCTTTATCTCAAAAAACTGGAGAAGGATGTGATAGTGAGCCCACTTTGTGACTGATTGGCTGTGTCTGATGGTAATCTAATTCTCTTCTTTCAGAGAGTCATCATGGGTTCCCAGAAATTCTCTCCCTTCTGCCTCAGGGTCTTTGTCCTAAAGGATGTGGGCAGTCTCAAGTGTCAACCTTCAGGTGAGACAGCCCAACTAGGAGTGTACACTCCTCCCACTGTTTCTGGGATCAGATTGTTCTATTCCTCAGAGACCACACCAGTGCTTTATTCCTGTTGAATCACCATCCTCAGGTCTTAAGCCTTGACCCTTGAGATTTAGGGTGGCCACATCCTCAGAGGAAGAAGAGACCAAGAAGCCTGCTATCCTGGAGAGGAGGCAAGCAGGGGCTCAGAGCCTGTACTGGGTTTGCTGCTTCTCTGCAGTTCCACCTTGGAGAGCAGCCCAGCCCTGACCACACTCAGTGAGGAAGCGTGCCTCCTGCTGGCTGTACTGGTGCAGGACTGTGTGCAGATGAAGGCCAGTGAGCTGGAGAGGAAGCAGGAGCAGCGAGACGGGGCCAGGTAAGGATCCCACCTGGCCCTGACATATCGAGGAGGACCTACCCCAGAGAGGCAGGAAAAATTCACCTGCCCAGTTGTCTAGCCGGCTGTGCTGTATAATAGAATGTGGGGCTTAACTGTTAATAGGGGTGAGATG
Organism: Geosciurus inauris; assembly: GCA_004024805.1. Lineage (NCBI taxonomy): Eukaryota > Metazoa > Chordata > Mammalia > Rodentia > Sciuridae > Geosciurus > Geosciurus inauris. The sequence continues at coordinate 44,059 of PVHX01004029.1, forward strand.
CAGCTGGAGTGACTATGGTTAGACTACCAAAAATTTCTGCTTTTAAAGACTGCTAAACACCAGAAAATTTGCCTGGAGTGGTGACACGTGCATGTAATCCTAGCTACTCCAGAGACTGAGGCAGGAGGATTGCAAGTTCCAGGAAAGTCTCAGCAACTTAATGAGACCCTCAGCAATTTAACAAGCCACTGTCTCAAACAAACAAAACAAAACAAAACAAAACAAAAAACCTGGATATGTATCTCAGTCATAAGGCACCCTTGGGTTCAATAAAAAAAAAATTCAAATAGGAGTACATAAATTTTCCTTTCACCACAAGGGGAACTTTTTCTAAAGCCAGGATGGATTATGTAGATGAATATGAAGGTAGGAAATGGACACTATTGATCTTTTCAAGAGGCCCTGGCTGTGGAGAAATGTCCCTGGTTAACCTTTGTATGCTATATGCTGTTCTTTCACACCTGCAAGGAGCCTCTATTTCACATTGGCAAGGTAAAGGTGAGCCTTTGTAGGAGTAGGGATAGGTAGATCAATGTCTGAGGTAGACCTGGGACATCTATGGAGATGTGCATGGTGTCACAGAAGGAGGGAGAGTACTCCTTTCTATCCCCCAATTTCCTGTGCCCTCTAAGCCTAGCAAAGAGACCAGCCTCAGCCTGCCCCAGCACTGCCTGGGCAGAGACACAGGATCCCTTCTGCAGAGCATGTAGGACCCTGACCTACCCTGAGATCCCTTCTGCTGAGCATGAAGGGCCGAGAGCATATAAATGGCAGAGAAAGTCACCCTTCCCTTTCCTATCCTTGGTCCGCTGTACCTCTGAGCTCTCTAATGGAGGATGCATGAACTGCCCTTCTGCCTGTGCCTCCTGCCCCAGCTCAAAGTGCCTCTTGTCCAGTCTAACCTGCTGACTGTCTATGGGGGCAGGCACTGGAGCACGATAGTATCTGGAATGTCTTTTTTCCCCACAGCCTAAATAGCCCCAGATCTAAACAATGCAGTAACTCAAGTACCTGCATAATGTCCATGTATTGACAGCACCTAAACAGCTTTCGTACATTCTCTAGCATCACCTTCAGACCTGAAATACCTGGCACGAAAAGGGAAATAGCTGGCAGCTTACAGTGGGACTGCTATCTTCACTTTGGGGTGTCCCAGGATGCCAACTGAGCTCCTATCAATTTTTCCTGGTTTCTTGCTTCCTTTTTTCTTATAACCTGATGCATGTGATTGTTCTTTGGTTGTTCTTGAGACTGGTGTTGGAGACTTTGCTTGTGACAGGCTGCCTGGTCCTTCAAGATGGTTCAAGAGACAGTGGGATTCATGAGAATAGCTCCTGATTACCAGTTAGCATGTTCCTCATTTCTGGTCATTTGGTTCATAAAACCATATCTCAACATCTGTGGTAATTTCTCTGGCCCATGTTTCAGGTCTTGGGGGTGTGGTTAGGAGCAATGTCAGCTCAGGGCAACTCAACCTTAGACTTGGCAGATGGTCCCTGTGATTCAGTTCAAGCAGCCTGAACAGGTGTACAGAAGCACAGGTAAGAATTTCTGAAACAGGGCATCACAAGCTCTATTTTCTGAGCCTCTTCCAGGTAAGACTTTGGAGATTTTTCATTTTTTTGTAGGAATATGTTTGATGTCTATCTTTGGGGTGTGGCCTCTAGAGACTCCCTGTGTGTCCCTGAGTGGGACTGAGGGTAACTTCCACATTCTTCTGGTCTTTTATCAGTCTCTCTTACTGGTACCAAAGGGACAGGAAAAGTGGATACTTTCCATCCAGGAACCAGGGATTTCAGTGGGTTCTGGTTTTCTCTGGAATTCTCTAGGAGGGTTCCTAACAAAAGTTGGCCTGATAATTTCCTCTAATGGTCCTTGCAATCTTGTTTTGACAATTATGTTTAGGAGAAACCCTTAATTGGTTAAGTGATAAAGCTTAGCCTTTAGTTCTTTTTAAGCAGATCCCATGGGGCAGGTTCCTCCCTTCTGTCCTCTCTTAACCTCAGAGACTCACAGTCCTTCCTTTTACTTTATCATGAAGTCCCTTGGGGCAGGCTCTTCTCCAGCCTCTCATCTACAGGCCTGAACGTTCTCCATCTAGCAAATCAGCATCACTGCCCAGAAAAGAGCCTGCAACACCACTGGTGTGACCCATTGGCTGGTAGGCAGGCTTGCTGAACAGATCTGACGTTGTAGTGAAGAGCAATTTTGAGCCATGGGTTTCAAGGCCTTTGGTGAGCACTGAAGGGACCTTCATACCTAAACAGCTGGATATTCCAGGAAGAAAGTGGCTAGTTTTCTGGTCATGGAAGAAGGATGGGTAAAAGGAGGATCCCATAATCTGAGGCCCACTGGATGTGGGGCCATGTTGTTATGTGTTTGTTGTTGGGGGAGGAAACATGCAAGGGCAACATTTCTTTGTGGTACAGAGTTCACCCATCTAAGGCATTTAAATAATTCTAATTGATCATACTGATCATTTAAAAAGTGAGATCCTTGATTACATTGTTCGTCCTTTTCTTTCAGGTTGTAGTGAAACTGGGCTTACCCCTTCTTTTGACTTGTAAGAAAAACATACATAAGAAAGCTTTCCATAGAAAATATACACGTTATGTTCTTTTTATTATTGCAAAGTATCTTCTTGACCTAAAACCTATATGTAAAATAAATTCATTCTATTTCATTTGGTTCTTTCACTTTTTAAAAATAACCTTTTTATTTTGGAATAATTTTAGACTCATGGCAAAGTTATAAAATATAGTACAGAGTTTTCATTGATAGGGTTAACATCATACGTAATTAGGATACATTCTCAAAACCAAGAAATCAATGTCCCAAGATCCAATCTAGGACACTACACTGCATTTTGTCCTCATGTGTCCTTAGTTTCCTCTGGTCTGTGACAGTTTTTCATCTTTTCCTTATTTTTTGTGAATTTTGGTTGGGTATTTTCTAGAATGCCTCTAATTTGGATAACTCTAGTGTTTGCCTCACATTTAGATTGGGATCTGTAGGTTTGTGAAGGAATATCACAAAGGTGAAGTGCACATGTGTGGCACATGCCATCAATGTGACATCATTGGTAATCTCAGCCTTGTTCTTATCTAAGGTGGAGTCTGCCAGATCTTTCCACCATAAAGATATTTCCCCCTCTTTCCATATTGTGTTCTTTGGAAGCAATTCATTAAGTTGAACCCACACAGAAGGAGGGTATTAAACTCCATCTCCAAAAGGGGATAATATTTACTATATATTATTTGGAATTCTTCAATAAGGAATATTTGTTCCCTTTCCCCCTTTATTTATTAAATCATTTCTTCGTGTCAGAGTAGATTCATCTGGTTCATAGTCTAGGTTACAATCCAATCACTTATTTTGCTACTGAAGCTTTTCTAGTTTTGGCCATTGGGTGATCTTTTAGAATAACTCCTGTGTTCCTGACATGCCTCCATTTTTCTGAGTTTGTTCTTACTTTCTAGTACTTCAAGATGTTCCAGGCTCATGCCCTACCCCTATTTCTCCAAGGGCTCTTGATTTGTATTTCTGGGGAATGGTGTGTGTTTGTTGTTCTTGGAGGTATCACTGTGTGTAGACCCTCTTAGCACAAAAGCCAGGGAATATATGTCTATAATACTAACTCATGTATGCACAGATATTTGTAATTATACCTGTATTTATCTCTCTTTATAGGCATTCAACCTGAATACATATTGATGTCTCCGACTTTAATCCAGTGGCACAAGATTCAATCTAGCCTTGCTCACCTGTTATTTTTAACTCTGACAGTGAGAAACCTGTCTACCATTGGCTACTATTTGTTTGCTTACTTGTTCAGCCCTGATATAACTGGAAAGCATTACTAGAATTGTTAACCTATACTCTTGTGAGAAACAAACTTGCAAATTAGAGTACAAACACTGTACAGTTACTTTTGTACATTTGCAATGTTACTCAGGTCAGTTCCTTTATTCCACTCACCATCCACTTCAGTAAGCTGATGTTAGCCATTGGTAGTTAGATTCATTTTTCAGTTTGTGCTTAGTCTTGAGATCCTCTAACATCCTGTTTTTTTTAACCTTGCATACTTTAAAGTTCACATTTTGTAACATACAGTTCTCATGGGTTTCTCATATGCATAGTCATATATCCACCACCCTAGGGTGAGGTATCATCCAAATATCACAGGTATGTCCCGTAGTTAACCATTCCCTTCTTCTCCAACCCATGATAACCACTATTTTATTTTCTGTCTGCATACTTTTGCTTTTCCATAATTTAATATGAATTGAATCATAAAACATAGTGCTTTGGATCCAGCTTCCTTCACTTAGCAAAATGCATTTAAGATTCATTCACATTCTGCCCTGTATCAGTAGCACATTCATTTTTATTGCTTAATAATACTCCATTGTATGTATATACCATGGTTTATTTTCCATTTGGCTGTTGAAGTAAATCTTGCTTTCTTCTAGTTTTAGATAATTATGAACAAAGCTGCCAAAACATTTTATAGATTCTTTTTGCATAAATGTAAATTTTCAAGTAGGCGGCCACAAATCTACTTTCTGTCTTTATAGAATTGCCTATACTGGACTTTTAATATGAAAGGTATTACAAAATATGTAGCCTTTTATTGTTGCCTTTTTTCATGCAGCATTATATTTTCATGTTTCATCCATATTGTAGCATGTATTAGCATTTCATTTCTTTTATTTACTTATTTTTCAGTACTGGGAATTGTACCCAGAATTCTCTATCACTGAGTTACATCCCCAGACCTTTTTGTTTTTTTGTTTTGAGACAGTGTCTAGGTTGGCCTTGAATTTGGGATCCTCATGCCTCAGCCACCCCAAGTAGCTGAAATTATAGGCATGCACCACTGTGCCAAGCTTCATTTCCATTTATGACTGAATATTATTACATTTTGTGTATATCAAATTTTGTATATCCATTTATGTGCTGGTGGACATTCAAGGTTTCCACTTTTGGGCTATTGTGAATAATGCTGCTGTGAACTTTCATGTACAAATATTTGTGTGAACTTATGATTTCAGTTCTTTGGGTCATATACCCAGGAGTGGGATTATTGGTTTCATATAAGTCTATATTTAACTTTATAAGAAACTAAAAAACTGTTTTACAAAGTACTACTTTGTGCAAATTTTTTTTCATATTCTATCCTGTGTCCACAAAATGCAGCAATAGCTCTCATTAGCTAGAATGATTATATACTGATCATGTACTGGGTGCCATTGTGAATAATTGACAGTTTTGATCCTTACAATCTCATGAAGTAGACACTAATATTACCCCTTTTACAGGCAAGAAAACTGAAGCTAGGAATGCCAAGTAATTTGTTCAAAGTTATATACTAGTAAATGATAGAGCTGAGCTTTAGGTAGGAAGTCTGGCTCCAGAGTCCATTTTGTTAACCACTTCTACTGCTGCTTGTTAGTATGAGGGATGGAATATAAGAGGTGCTATAATAGGATGGAAGGTTTCAGATTTGCTCTTTATGCATTTGTCCTTCCTGTTCAGGTGGTTTGGCTTCTGAGGGCAGCTTTTCTCGACTCCCTAAGGTGGAGGGTAAATTTCAGATAGGCAGCATATCACCACCAGGTGGCAACAGAGAACTATCTAGAGAAGAGCAGTGCTCTTTACAACAGTGATCAGTTAATCTGTAAAAAAAGAAAACTGACCTAGAACTCATAGAAATGTTCCTGTTTCAGGAAAGTAAATGAAATCACTAGGGCTTAATTGATGCTGAAAAGCCTTGGAGATATTTGTTGCTATCCATTGTAATATTGAAAAGAGCTAACGATAGTGTATATCCTTGATTATGTTTACAAACTCAAGGGCAGAGTTCACTATTAGTCCATTAACTATGATGATAGCTGTGCCATTTTTCATAGATATCCTTTTCTCAGAATAAACAAGTTCTATTCTAGTTTTCTGAGTTTTTATCAAGAAGGGTCCTGCATTTTATCAAATATTTTTTTCTACATCTATGAAGATGATCATATGGAATTATTCTGTTGATGTGGTAAATTATATTAACTTTTAGATGTAAGACTAATTTTGATTCCCAGAATAAACACCAGGCACACAGGAGGAAATTGAAGTAAGGAAGGCTAAATAACTTGTTCAAAGTCATAAACTAGTAAGTTGTAAAGCTGGACTTTAGGATCCAGATAGTCTGGTTCCATGGTTTCTACACACCCCCGGCCCCATATTGATGGTTTGGGTTGCTTGTTTTAGGATCACCACATCTATATTCACGAGTTACATTTGTTGTTATAAATTTTGGTGAGATTTATTGGGGAATGTTTCTTTTTTTTCTCTGGAAAAGTTTTTGATTTATTTTTTCCTTCCTTCCTCCCTTCCTTCCTTCCTTCCTTTCTTTCTTCCTCTCTCTTATACTAGGAAATGGAACCCAGGGTCTTGTGCATGCTAGGCAAGCACTCAACCACTGACCTACATCCCCAGCCCTTTTTATTTTGAGACAGGATCTGCCTGGGAACTTACAATCCTCCTGCCTCAGTCTACTGAGTAGCTGGAATTATAGGCAGGTGCCACTGCATCTAGTTTATTTCTTCTTTTTGAAGTTTCCTTTGTGGGAAGGATTTAAACTGCACATTCAAATTGCCTATTAGAAATAGTACTATTCAAATTTTCCATTTCCTAGTGTGTAAATCTTGGTTGCTAGTCTTTTTTAAGAAATTTTTCCATTTTCTCAAAATTGACAAATATTTTGACACAAAGTTATTCACAATATCATCTTAGAATTTGCAGAATCTTCAGTGGTGTACCCCCTTTTAATTCTTGGTATTTTAATTTGTGGTTTCTTTTATCTTGCTCAGTCTTGCTAAGAGCTTGTGAATAGTATTAATCTCTTCAAATAATAAATTTTTGGTTTTTTTGATTTTTCTGTCTGCTATTTTGTTGATATCTGCTCTTTATTATGTTTCTCCTTTCTTAGTATTTAATTTGTATTCTTTTTTTATTGCTCTTTGATATGGAGGCTGAGGTAACAAAATATTCTTAATATTTTTTTCTATTATATGTGTTTAAGTCTATACTTTTTTCCATAATCATTTTTAACTGCAGCCCAAGAATTTTGATATGTCATATTTTCATTTTCAGTTCAACATATTTTATGTTTTCATGACAATTCCTGCTTTGACACACGGGTTATTTAGAAGCATATGTTTAATTTCCAGATATTTATGTATATTTGAATTGTTTAAATTTCTAATTTATTTTCATGGTGGTCAGAGAACTACTCTCAATGTTTCCAATTCTTTGATATATTAAGCATCGTATCATTATTAGCATGTGGTCTATTTTGGTAAACACTAAAGGTGTACTTTAAAAGATTTTGTATTCTCTAATTGTTGAGCATAGGTCAATTAGGATAAGTTACTTAATTGGGTTGTTCGAATCTCAAGTACACTGTATTTTTTGACTGCTTTTTCTGTTGACTACTGAGAAAAAGGTGTTGAATTCTCCAACTAGATGAATTCATCTATTTTTTCTTTTAGTGCTATATTTCTGCTATATATTTTTGAAGCTATGCAGTTAGTTGCATTTAAAACTAGGATTTGTTTCCCTCCATTGAATTGACCTGTTTTAGATTTTGAAATATCCTATATCACTAGTAATGCTTCTTAAGTTTCATGGAATATCTTTTCCCATTCTTTTACTTTCTTTCTTTTTTTTTGGTACCAGGGGTTGAACCCAGGGCAGTTAATCACTGAGCCACATCCCCAGCCCTTTTCAGTTTTTAGATTTTGAAACTGGGCCCTGATAAGTTGCTGAGGCTGGCCTCAAACTTGTGATCCTCCTCAGCTTCCTGAGTTACTGGGATTACAGGCGTATCCATTCTTTTGCTTTCACATTTATAAACAGCATATAATTAGGGCTTATTTCTTTAGACAGTCTGACCATCTTAATTGGAGTGGTTAGTCCATTTACACTTAATGTAATTTATGATATGGTTGACTTTGTTTTCTGTCTTCTATTTATTTTGTCTTTGTTCCAACTGATCTGTGTTCTTTTATTCTTCTTTCTTGTTTTCTTTTATATGAATTGAGTTTCTCCTTTCCATTCTCTTCCTTTTGTTGAAGTAGTGACTTTGTCAAACTATAAACTTAAAATGAATGTAAATTATCTTATGTAAACCATACATCAACAAAGTTGATTTTTAAAGAAAAGCTAATAGAAGAGTTCTATAGGATACAGCAGGAAGGAAGGGAAGCAAATTTAAATATGTTTCATTTTTAAAATGATTAAAAAACTTAATTGACATAATAATTGTACATATTTATGGAGTACAGTGTGATATTTTGGTAAATGTGTTCAATATGTAGTTATTAAATCAGGATAGTTAGCATATCAATCATATCAAACACATTATTTCTTTGTATTGGGAATAAAAATCCTCTCTTGTAGCTAATTTTCTATATATAATAAATTATTGTTAACTATAATAGAACACTAAAATTTATTTCTCCTACCTAACCATATTTTCATATCTGATAAGCAATCTATCTGTATCCCTCCTTTTCCCATCCTTCCAGCCTCTGGTATCACATACAAGTGAGAACATGCAATATTTATCTTTCTATGCCTGGAATATTTCTCTTAACATAATATACTCCAAGCTCATCCAAGTTGCCACAAATGACAGGATTTCATTTCATTGTGGCCAAAAATTCCTTTGTGTTAATATATCACATTTTCTTCATTCATCAATAAATACTTAGGATGTTTCAATAGTTTGGCTGTTGTACATAGTTGCTGCAACAAACATGGGGGTATGAATATCTGTTTGCAATGCTGATTTCCTTTCCTTTAGTTATATCATCAGTAGTGAGATGGCTAGATCATATAGTAGTTCTAGTTCTAGTTTTAGGGTTTTGGGGAACTTCCTTACTGTTTTCCTTTATGGCTATACTAATTTACATCTTACCAACAGTGTAGGAGAATTCCCCTTTCTCTGCATTCTTCCCAGCATTTGTTATTTTTTGCCTTTTTGGTAATAGTCATTGCAACTGGGGTGAGATATCCCTTGTGGTTTGATTTTAATGTTTCTGATGATTAGCAGTGTTGAGCATTTTCTTCACATACTTGTTGGTCATTTATATGTCTTCTTTTGAGAAATGTCTAATTATATCGTTTGCACATTAAAAATAAGATTATTATTATTATTGCTGTTGCATTGAGTTTCTTTTATCATCTATAATATTATATATATATCTGATAAGCATATATATATATAAATAAAACCAAGGATTAAACCCAGGAGAGCTTAACCACTGTGCAACAATCCCCATTTCCAGCCCCTTTTTATAGTTTATTTTGAGACAGAGTCCCGCTAAATTGCTTAGGGCCTTGCTAAGTTGCTGAGGCTGGCTTTGAACTTGCCATTCTCTTGCCTCAGTCTCCTGAGCCACTGGGATTACAGGTGTGCAGCACCATGCCTGGCTTATCTTTTATATATTATTTATTTTTTTAGTTATAGATGAACATATCTTTATTTTATTTATTTTTATGTGGTGCTGAGAATCGAACCCAGTGCCTCATATGTGCGAGGCAAGTGCTCTGACACTGAGCCACAACTCCAGCCCCTCTTTTATATTTTTAACTTAAATATTTTCCTTCTTTCCATTTTCTGTTTCTCTTTATGCACTATGCATGGTGTTGATTCACTAGTGTGTTACTCCTAGTTTATTCTCTACTTCTAAAACATTTTTTTAGTTTTGCTAGCTTCAGGGTTCTAGACTCCTTATTCTATCATTTCTTTGAAATATTAAAAAATATTGTGCTCTCTGAGATGAGCTGGCTCTTCTCCCCTTTCATTGCCTCTGTTGCTCCAGGAGCTGTGTCCTAGAAGTGATATTTGCACCCAGAATTCAGATTGTTCAGCACTCTCTGACTTAACTTGGTCTCCTTGCTCTCACCTGCAAACTGATTACAAAGCTCCTTCCAGTTTTGGTTGATATTTTATGGGAGAATATACCTGCAATGTGTAAAAAGACAATGAGTTTCTAGTAGCATCCAAATCTATAATTAGTAAGGAAAAAATATTGTTCAATAAAATAATGTACAAATAGGGGAGGAAACTTGAATGTCATATAAATGCATGAAAGGGTGCTTCATCTCATCATAATTGGAAATGGAAATTAAAACATGAAAATAGAATTTCATCTGATTCATCACTAAGAACAGTACAATAATCTAATATAAATAATTACTAAAAAAAAGATGAAAGGCAAATCTTGACTTGTGTTAAAAGTGTTCTGGGGGAAAAAAGAGCCAGAAAAAAATCTGATGATAAGCAAAAATTACATCTTTAGTGTTCTTTCTCTCTCTGGTCTCTGGGCCTTTGCTTAGATAGAGAAATCCTAAGATTTTCTCTATCTACCTTTTTTATCTGGGTAACATCTACTCATCCTTAAGATCTGAACTGTCATCTGTTGGGAAACATTATCTGATTCCCTTAGACTAAGATAGATGCCCTTACTGTCTTATAATATACATGTTAGATATGTGTCCTTGACACTTTATGCTTTTTCACCATAAAATTTCCTAAGCATTACTATGCTGTTCAGTTTTATGTATCACCTTGGCTAAGCTACAGCACCCAGTTAGCAAGCACCAACCCAGATATTTCTGTGAAGAAATTCTCCCTGTGAACTGTAACATCAGTTCCTGCTTGAGGCTTGAAGGTTTCCAGCCTTCCCTTCCTGATAGCCTGCTCTACAAATTTTGGACTTGCCTAGCCAACACCTACAATCCTGAAAGCCAATTCCTTGCAATAAATCTCTTTATATTCACATACAGGTTAAGTATCTCTTATCTTAAATGCCTGAGACCAGAAGTGTTTCAGATTTAATTTTTTGGAATATTTGTATATATGTAATGAGATAGCTTGGATATGAGATGCAAGTTTAAACACATTTGTTGATTTGTTTCATGTATTCCTTATACATATCACACAAAGGTAGTTTTAAACAATATTTTTATTGTGACTACATTTTTTAAAATATATTTTTATTTGTTCTAATTAGTTATACATGACTGTAGAATGCATTTTGATGCATCATACGTAAATGGAGTATAATTTCTCATTCATCTGATTGTACATGATGTAGAGTATACAGGTCATATCATTATATATTGGTGCCTGCATTTTGACTGCTACTATTTTATGAGGGCAGGTATGGAATTTTCTACTTTTGGCATTATTTGGGGGCTCAAAATCGTATGGGTTTGGGAACATTTAAGATTTTGGATTTTCAGATTAGGGATGTTTATTCTGTATCTACACATACACATGTACGCACTCATACATGCAAATGTATTTTATATACACAAACATACACGTGTGTATGTATGTCTATGTGTATGGATATATGTATGTGTGTGTATCTATATTTATATCTGGTTATCTATATCTGATTCTCTCTGTCTGGTGTAATCCTGACTGACACAATTGCTATACCAGATTATATAATTACCTGTTTTCTTTCACATCAGACTATAAACACCATTAGAGCAGGAATGCTGTCTGTCATGCTCACCTTTGTATTTCTAGTGCTTAGAATATAGTGTATGATCAAAACAAGTTAAATAATGAATTAATTTCCTACTTAAATCAAAGAATATAGGAGACCTAATTTTGAGGTCAGCTTCAGCAACTTAGGGAGACTCTGTCTCAAAATTCAATTAAAAAAGGAGCTCAGGATGTAGCTCAGTGATACCTCTGAATTCAATCCCCAGTAATACACACACACACACACACACACACACACACACACATACACATACACACACAAACCCAATATGAAAATTTTCAATATGACTGTAGGGAACCCTGCTTAGTGCATTCTAGGATTGGAGAAGGAAAAGGCTAAAAGCCTTCTAGATGCTTCTAGTAAGTTCTAAAAATGTCAAATAATAACAGTTAAATTCTTGGGAAAATCATCCCTATGGTAAGTCAATGGAGTATCCATCATGTTTCCAAAGTTGTTGCCAACACTGAAAGAAGTCAAGCTTATTCTAGTGGTTAGTAATTTCTATACCAAGAAGGTTCAATAGAATTCTACTGGTATAGTTCAGTGGCAATAAATTTTGATACTTAAAGGAAATGTAAATATTAAAATGTCTATAAGCTCATAATCACGTTTTCTAGGAGTCTTATTTCATTGTTAAATTCCTATGAAAATAGAATCTCATCTGATTCAGCACAAAAGTTATTACAATAACCTAATATGATAATTGCAAAAGAATGAATCAGAATCTTGGCTCCTTTAAAAGAACAGACATTTAGACATTGCTTTGTAGGTATTACACAGAGACAGGGGACACGGGGGAGCATGTGCACCCATGCATGCAAGGGAGAGCAAACACCAGAAAAATAAATTCTGATGAAAAGAGAGAATGACATTAAAATTTTCTTATTTAAATAAGTTTTTAAAGTTAAAAAATAAAACAAGGGGCTGGGTGGTAGAGTGCTTGCTTCACACGTGAGAGGCACTGGGTTCCATCGTCAGCACTACATTAAAAAAAAACAATAAAGATATTGTGTCCATCTTAAAAAAAAAAGGTACCTTATCTGTTAAAAAAACAACAACAACAACAGAAAACCAAACAACTTCTGAATCATGCTATAAACCTATGTATTCCCAAAGAAGCACCATCTGGATGCTGGTAAAGATACATATTCTGTGCTGACCTAATTTGAACCTTCAGGGGTTTACCAGGCTCCCCAGGTGATTATTTTTTGGTACTAGAGATTGAACCTGGGGGTACTTTACATTGAGCTACACCCCCAGCCCTTTTTAATTTTTATTTTGAGACAGGGTCTCACTAAGTTGCTGAGGGTCTTGTTAAATTGCTGAGGCTGGTCTCAAACATGCAATCTTTCTACTCAGTCTCCTGAGTAGCTGTGATTACAGGTATGCACCACCACATTCAGTTGAAGTTTTTTTTTTTTTTTTTTTTTAAATATTTCTTACCTGAGGGGCATTTGTAGCTATTAGAAGTGCATTTGTCTTCCCTGGATGGCTACATTTATTCATGATAGCTGTCACATATGGAGACACTAACTATAACACATCTGATGATAAGCAGCCATGGATTTCATCTGGAATAGTAAAACTCCTTGAGAAAAAGTAAGCAGTCTGATCAAGGTCAATTCGACCATAAAAATCTGAAGAGCCATAAATAAAGAATATGACAACTTTAGCCTGAAACTTTCCCACAGTAATGGGAAGTGTTTCCATGAACAACGTGATTACTTACCTCATTTTTCAAGTTGCCTAACAAACAAAATACATTAGCACAGCAACTAACACTACTCATGTTAATAGAGAGGAACAGTGTTAGGTATGATCTCATAATCATTTACTTTCTCCAACATTACAGTATTCTCATAATAGTTCACTGGTACATTGCTTAGGCTAAAGACAAAATTACTCTGGATTTCTAAACATATGTTAGTTAGGGGTTAGGTTAGGAGACTAGGGAGCAGGTAGATGGTGGGAAAAGGCCGTAATAGAAATTGAACTTTGTCTCATCTGTAATTCAGATGGAAATAAAATAGACAATTAGGAATGTAATATTATCAAATCAAGCAACTCAGTATAGATTTGTTTTCATGATTGGAAAGTTTTGATTTGAAAATATGATTTTATAATCACTCCAAAGAAACTTTTATGAAAAATAAAAGACAAAAGAAGAAGCATACTAATGTTGATGAAAAAGTCATAGCTCTACTTTAAGAGAAATAGGAAAGTAGTTTCTTCGGAGCAAAATATGAGTGACCATGGCCCACGAACATGGATTCAAGTTACCCTAAATGATGTGTTCCATCATGATAGAGGTTACATTAACTTTTATAGTTATAGGACAAAACAGTCATGACTCAATGTGTTTTTGAAATACACAGGCAGGGTCATCATGTAGGCCTGTAGCAAGTGGGGAAATCCCTTCTATAAGATTCAGATGTTATCTTTATCAAGAAACAGATCTTTTCTGTGTTTCAAATGTTACCTTTTTACAATCTTAGTTTTAGGGTTGGTGGAGGCTAGGGGTATGTCAAACTTAGTAATACATTCCAAGAATGTACCTAGTAGTCATGAGAATGTTAGGTTATCTACAGAGGATGATAGTGAATGGCTATTAAAAAGGACTAAAGATAGCTCAAGATAACTTTGACTCTTGATCTATAAACATGTCCTCTCTCCATAATCATGATGTCCTAGTCAACTACGGTCAAAAAGTCTGCAGAATCTGTAATATAGATAGAGTTTTTCAATTTCAGTTCATGCCAATAATAATCTCTGAATGATAACTAACAAAACATTCAGAAAGAAAGCTACAGTCCTTAATGTACCTGTATAAAGTTCTAAGATATTAAATTTATAGCACATCAAAACTTCCTGCTCCTTTCTCTGAGCCATCAGAACATGCATTCATTGGGAGAAGTCTATGTTGAATTCCTCTGTTCCACATATTTTTGCCTGACATTAAGAACCAAGAGACAAAGAATGCTATTATTGTACTATGAGATGTTCAGCTCATATCGTTAGTGTGGTTCATATCATACTGTGTTTTATTTGTGGCAAATTCATCTTAAGGAAGAGTCAGAGTCTTATTCATGTTTTGTTCACTGTGTCTAGCACAGTTATCAATTATAATTGCAACACAGGAGTAACTGTTAAACTTTCTTTCCAAAATATGATCAGGAAAATAGATAAAAAGAATCACAATTTTTGAACTAAAGAACACACCAACATATCTTGATTGTTATATGCCAACTGCTTCACCAGGGGTTTTGTATGTGGTCCCTGGTTTAATCCTTACACCCATCCTGTGAGGCAGTAAAGAAACTAAGTCTTCCTTAGTCATATAGAAATCTGATGCCTTACTGCTTTCCAACACACCACTGCAGCCAGGTTTCTGGTTGAATTGATCATAGATTTAACAGCCATCTAGGGTCCCCCAGTGCCATTGGCATAATGTTCAAAACCCTTACCCAGACATTATGGAGTTTGGGGACGTGGTGCTTTCCCATGTCTCCAGCCTCATTTCTCGTTGCTCTTTCTCCTCCCTTTTTCTCTCTAGGCATAGTACTTCCCTTCAGTTCCCCCCCACTTAAAAATTCTATTTCCCCCCTTTCAGTTCCTTGAGCACATATCCTGCCCTCTTACATATCTTCTTACATATGCCTACTTACATACCCTGCCCTCCCCCACAGTCTGTTTTCAATGAGTGAGTGAGTACAGCTGGTGGGGCTGCTCGCAAATACAAACTAATGCTATTTAATTAATTAACAGAACTAAGAAACAACTATTCTAAATTCCAGCTGTCTTGTTGGACACAGGCTTTGGGGTGCTCATGTTTATTTTCCATTATTTTTCTTTAATCACCACTCTTTCACTTTTGTCTGCCTAAGCATCAGGAATTAAATCTCAGCAGAGCCGTCACTTCAGACAGTGTGCATCTCGATTATTTGGGTGACTGCAGCATCTGACAGTGTGCATCTAGACTATTTAGGAAACAGGCACAATAGTACTTGACAAATGGTAGAAGCTCAATAAGTGATGTCAAACTAATGAGTGAGTGAGTGAAAACACGAAGGGATGTTGGAGGCGAGGGTACAATTGTCAGGAGAAAGCTCAGGAGTAAAGAGATTAGGGATCCATCTCCAAGCTATGAGGATAACTATGTTCTTGGACATTTAAGCTGATGAAAAAATGCAGCGCACCTAGTACCCAGATCTAGGTTTCCAAATACCATTGTCAAATAAAATGAGGCAAGAATGCTTGAATAAATGGGTGGTTCTAGGGCTGGGGCAGGGAAAATATAAGATGAATCTGGAGCATCTTGTAGTGCCAGAAAGTAAGAAAGTGCTCAAGTGTCCCCAACTGTGGGGCTAATGTCGTGACTATCATCTAACAAACAATGTGGAAAGGAAAAAACAGACTTTGGTTAACAGGAAAACCTGGCAGATACTAGTTTAGCAACTGATCAAAATTAATACTGACAGATAATGACAACCTGGATTCCCTTGTATGTTGCAATGAGAAAGGCATCTCACTTTGGGATATTCTTCCCCAAGATCCATAATTTCAATCTAATCATGAGAAAATATCAGATAACTCTGATGAGTTAAAAAATAAATGTTTGCCCAGTATATTAAAAAAATGGTTTAAAAAAATGAGGCTGAGAATATAGCTCAGTTGGTTGAGTGCTTGCCTCACATGCACAAGGCCCTGGGTTCAATTCCTAGCACCACACACAAAAGAAAAGTTAAAAAAAAAATGTCAAGGTCATGCTGGGTAGAGTAGAACAGGCCTGCAAATCTACTCAGAAGACCAAAGTAGGGGGATTGCAAGTTCAAGGCCACGGCAACTTGGTGAGAACATGTTTCAAAAAATAAAAAGGACTGGGGACATAGCTCAGTGGTAGAGCACTTGCTTAGCGTATGTGAGGCACTGGGTTCAATCCCCAGTACCACAAAAACAAAACAAAACAAAATGTCATGAAAACCAAGGAAAGACTGAGAAACTGATAAGAAGACACGACAACCGAATGCCATATGGTATCCTAGAAAAAAATATATATTGAATACTACCATCTTCTGCATAGTGATTTTTGTTTTATGGTAAGATTTTATACCCTGAAATGCATTTGATCCTGTTCATCTAGAGGGGCAACAAATTACTTCAATTCCTAAGAGACTAGAGGGAGCTTTTTCCAGGATCTCAGGATAAAATGAGAAATTTCACATGTAATGATTGAGAAGGCATCTGTAGAGATAAAAGTATGATTTCTGAAAGAGATCGATCTTTTAGAAGGCTGTCACATTATTAATGAACACACTGAGGGAAGAATCTGACCATGGTGGCAATCAAGTCCAGAAAAAGGATAACGAAAGACATGGAATTTATCAATGTGTTTCCAGCAGAACAGTGGGAAGTAGGCCTCAGCTGTGTCTCATAGACCCAATAGGTTCTTGTCTTTGGCAAAGAGAAATGCCCCAGGCTATTATAACTCCTTTGTGTTGATTGCACTCTCTCTCTAAACAATTAGAGTGCAATTAGAAAGTGAGTATGTGTGGTCAGCACTGTGTTGGATAATATAAATGCTTTGTGTTTTAAAATTCTTTTAAAACACTATGCTGTAGACTTTATCTTTCTCTAATTTACATGGGTAAATTAGAGACCTGTAAGGAAGTTAAGCAATATACCTGGTTATGTAGTGAGTAGCAGAAGTGAGGGTTCAAATCCAGGCTTGTGTGATGCAGGGGTTCCTGTTCTTTCAAGGACCCCATGGTAGCACAGAAGAAATGCCCTTCAGCATCTCTGTGCAATTTAATCATCCTACCTGAGGATGGCCAAACTTGTTCTCTGGGATTATATTATGGAACACTCGTTGCAAATCTCACTTGTTTATTGAAGAGGGCAAGCTTCATAGTGAATCTACAAGAATATGGCTCCTTGACATCCATTTCCCCTTCTCTTGGTAGTTTCTCTGATGCTTTCTCTGAATTTAATACCTGACTCCATTCCTGGCACTTGGGGCAAGACATATAATTCAGATTAGTATGACCCCCATCTCTGGGCCCAGAGTTTTGTTAAGGAATAGGCATGATTTAAGCAAAATTGGGCCAAGGGTCCCAAGGATTCATTTGCTGAGAACCTCTGGGAGAGATGCTTCTTGGCTCCTCTAAGCAGGTTTTCAGGGACATTCTTTCCTCTTCTAGAATATGAATTAGAAAGCATGTAGCACAGAGATATGGATAAAGAAACAGAGGGAAGCTTGTTGAGAGCAGTGAAGGAATCATTGCTTTGAACTGACCCCTGGCAGAGGTGACACTGCTCCTTGGAATTTCTCAGTGGCAAGCCATTGATTGAAAACTGCCCAGTTGATGGTGACCTCTGTTAAAAGGGAGAATTCTGTGCCTGCTACAGAATTCTTTAGGTCATAGCTTTGAGTTCAAATGCCAGGTCCCAGGGATAGAGGATTCTGAGCATAGCAAGGTAACTACGGTGTTCACCAGTGCTGAAACCTTCAAGCCTGCCTGCTCAGTAGAAACTTTGAACAATGGGTTCCCTGTGGCACCCAGGTAGCATTGCAACTGTGAAATAGCTGCAAGAATGTTTCTAGCTCTGCAACTTTCTAGTGCCCAAAGAATAATGACTCTATAGTCCTTAACTTCTTGATTATGAAACCCTATATAAATAAATTTGCTGGGCCAGCTCTTCAGTCACTGTTTCTCCATCAGAGTACAGTGTTCCACCTGATCCCAGCTTTCTCTCAATATCTGTATGTCTCTGTGTGTGTGTTTTTCTTAATCCCCCATCAACTCTTGCTGGTTTCTTGGGTTTGGCTGTGCAGATCATGGCAGAAACTAACTTCTCTTTGCCATAGTAAAGTAGAGTCAGCCTTTGGGGAAAGTAACACAGGAACAAAGGTTAAAGTAAGCCAAGCCTTTGGTGTTCCCAAACTACCTTGTGATCCAATAAATCCCTTTTGTTTTATCTAGTTTGAGTTGGGGGTTTCTCTTATTTATAACTGAAATGATCTCACTGACAACTTTCAAACTAACTTTTCTTAAAGTTATCCAGAGAGCAGGGTAACCATATGATTTATTATTTAAATCAGGTCCATTTTAAGAGAGTAAGGGGAAGCTGTAAATAATTATGTGGGACAAAAAGTGTCAACCAGGAGAGCCCTGGGCAAACAGATGTGTGGGCAGCTATTACTGATGCATCAGTTTGTTGCTGTTCTGCCAGTGGATAGCTTGTGAGACCTCAGCCAATTAATTACAGATTTCTTTCTAGTGTATAATATTCTGAACTCCCTCCTTCAGGGAGAGTTTGAAGAGTGAAATGTTCACTGGGAAGAAACAACAATAATAATAGCCACTTTATTAGTCAGCTATTGCTTCAATAATGCTGCATAACAAACAACCATAAACAATCTCAGTGACTTGCAACAACATTTATTTTTCTTCCTGGTGAATCTCTAGATAAGTTGTGGTTTGGTTGATCACATCTTTACTTGTGTGGCCAGGGTGAACTCCATAATTTGGCTCAGATTCAGGATGCTCCAAGTATTCCATTCCTGTACTCACGCTGAAGAAGCAGTGGTCACTTGGGCTATGCTTTTCTCATAGAAGAGGGTGGAATCTTCAAGAGACTAGGAAAAATCACTCCAGTATATTTAAAGCCTTTGATTCAACATGACATACATTATATCCACTCACATTCCACTGACCAAAACAAGTCATATGGCCAAGCTCAGTGTTAATAGAGCAGGGTCATACACTAGATCCAAGTAGAAGACACTGAAAAGTTGCATGGAAAAGAGCTTAAATATATAAAAAATATTACAGGGTAGAAGTGAAGGATTGGTGACAAAAATCCAACATAACATCTGCCATGCACTGGGTACTTATTAGGTATGAGCCTCTTAAAATGCATTATGTCAGTTAATCCTCACAATTAGATGGGACAGATATTTTAAATATTTGTTGTATGAATGAGCATTTGCCTGCTGTGAGCCTACCGGGCCAACCATTGTGGCTACCATGTAAAATAGTTATGACATTCAGTCAGCTGGAGAACAGGCAAGATAGAAGGAAGATTCTGTCAGGCATTAAGAGGGAGCTGAAATTATTTCTTAAGCTCAGCTCTGCAATGGTGTGCATATGAACCTGGAGCAGCCAATGAACAGGTGAGCAGTATTAGTTAGTGTTCATTGCTATGATCAAATATCTGACAAAAACAACTTAGAGGGGAAAAAGTTTATTTTGGGCTCACAGTTTCAAAGGTTGGGTCCATTATTCACCAACTCCATTGCATTGGGCCTGAGTGAAGCAGAACATCATGGCAGAAAGGCCTGGTGGAGGAAAGCTGCTCAACTTACAGTGATTGGAAAAGAGGGAGGGAGAGAGAGAACAGAAGGGAAGGGAAGGGAAGGGATATCGAGGCATTGGGGACAAAATATAAACCCCAAAGACATGCCCCTGGTGACCTACTTCCTCTAACCACACCCTACCTGCCTATAGTTAACACCCAGTACAGTGGTCCTCTCAAATTATTAATCCATCAGATGGATTAATATACTGATGAAGTCATAGCTCTCATAACCTAATCATTTCACCTCTAAACATTCCTGCATTGTTTCACACATGAGCTTTCTTTCAGGGGACACCTTATATCCAAATCATAAATGAGGACTTGTGATTTAAGAATTTCATGTGGATGCCACCTCTCCTCTCCATCCCCCTCATTGCCTGTGGGCTTCACTCTTTAGGATTACTTCCTATATGGCACCTTAAAAAAAATTTGTTTTTGAGATGGGGTCTCACAGATTCCTGGTTCCACCCCTTGCCTTGTTTCCTAGGCTGATCTCAAATTTCTGGACTCAAGCAATCTTCCCGCCTCAGCCTCCTGGATAACTGGGTGCCCACCACTACACTCAGCAATATGGCACTGTTAAATAGTCTCTTCCCCCTCTCCCAATACACACACACAAACACAGTGATGACTTCACAGGTACACCTACTGAATGCCAATTGGAATTTTTCTATTTTTCCATTCACACCAACCTTTACATGAACATTAGAGAACAATTACAATTAATGAACAATAATTGCAAATCACAAAAGACTACAATAAACAATTAGAGAATGATGTGCTTGATGATGAGAGGTTCTTGTAATGGAATTCCTAGCATTGGGGAAAAGCCTAATGGGAGGAATATGGAACAAGGTTGACTTCCAGTTAATGTTCAAACTGCTCCTCCCCCCACTCATTCCCAAGACCATTTTCATGTCATAAACCTGGAGCCTCAAATCCTGGATCTTTCACCAAGTCATTATTCTTTAAAAGGATGGGTAAATTTGTTTTCCATTTAATGAATACTGCCTTATAATAGTAAATACAAGATGTTAGGTACATAACATTATGTCATCCAATGTTTACTGAACATCTACTATATGCCAGGTAATAAGCTAGGTGCAAGTGACAATCTTACTATTGGGATCACTGATCAGTGTGCAACTAGGACACACACACACACACACACACACGCGCACACGGATTTAACCATAATAAAGTGTTGGTAGTGGTTTATTTGAGATATGAGCAAGCCTTGTGGAACACAGAAGAGTGATAGATTGTGTTTTTTGGAGGAAAAAGCAAAAAGAATAAGTATCATCCAATCTGACCCTTGAAATATAAGAGAGAAGAGAAAGGTGAACACTTTAGGAAGAAATTTGGCAGATAAAATGGTAGGGAAATAAAAACGTGACTTGTCTCCCTCAGTGCTCTATAGTCCTGCATGGCTGTCTTCGGTATTGATGTGACATAAGGAATATTATGGGTTAGATTTTGTCTCACAAAAAAGACATGTCTAAGTCTTAACCTCCAGTGCCCCAGAATGTGGTTTTATTTGGGAATAGGGTCTTTATGGAGGTAACTAAGTTAATCTGAGGTTATTAGGGTGGGCTCTACTTCAATATGATTGGTGTCCTGATACAAAGGGGAAAGTTGGATACAGACAGACATGTGCAGAGGGAATACGATGTGAAGAGACACAGGAGAATGCCATGTGAAGACCAAGGGTGGAATGGTGCATCCATAAGTCAAGGAAGGCTGAAGATTCTGGCAAACCAGCAAAATCTAGGAAGAGGCAGGAAAGGAATCCCTTCAGGTTTTAGAGCAAGCATGCACCTTGATTTCTGTCTCCAAGTCTATAGAACTGTGAGACAAGACACTGCCGTTGTTTAAAGCCACTCAGTCTGTGGCAGTTTGTGACAGCAATCCTAGGAAACTAATATAGGAAATTAAGGAGAAGCTGTTAAGATTCTGGGCTGTCAATTCCTACTTGAAACACATTGCTTCAGTTAGGTTTTTGGTCACTGACCAACAGACCAGACAAGAACAACCTAAACAACATGAAGGAGGAAGAGTTTATTCTGGTTCCTTGTTTCAGAGGTTCAGTCCATGGGGGGCCAACCCCATAGCTCTGGGCCCAAGGTGAGGCAGAACATCATGGCAGAAGTGTATGGTGGAGGAAAGCAGCTCAGGACATGCCGGACAGGTAGCAGTGAGAGTGAACTCCACTCAACAGGGACAAAATATAAATTCCAGATGGAGGCCCCTAGTAACCTATTTCTTCCAGCCACACCCTACCTGCCCACAGTTACCATCTAGTTAATCCACATCAGGGGATTAATCCATCAATTAGGGTACATCTCTCATAATCTAATCTTTTCACCTCTGAACATTCTTGAGTTGTCTCACACATGAACTTTTGAGGGACATCTCATATCTAAACTGTAATGAACACAGCATCTCTTGTTTTCTGCATATAAGATTTTGTTTGGAAATCAAAGTTTGTTGGTTAAAAGAACATGAAAACAACAGATATAAAGCTTTGAGAATGCATCAGTTGCATGCTTTCAATTGTAAATAGTCCAAAGCTTAGATCAATTGACTTCACTAACCTAGAAGATTCATGGTTCCTATGACTTAAAGGATCTAGAGGTGAGATGAGTTCTTGTGCAATTTAAGAGAGCATTGATCAAGGTTTTAACTCCTTTTCTCTGTGGAACTCTTTAGAGTTCTCATGTATTGGTTTTCTTCTCAGGCTGGCTCTTGTTATAGTAGCAAAATGGCTGCCATTGTCCCAAGTTCCACTTCACAATGTGCCATCCAGAGTAGGTAAGAATGACTTTTACTTTGTATTTCCAGCCAAGGGCTTGAAGTTCTCACCATTCCTGATCCAATTTCTGCATTAATTGATTAGCTTAGGACTGTATTGTGGACCAGCTGTGGCAGGAGGGAAGGATTTACTCTGATTGACTTAGCTCACTGTTTCTGTTAGTCTTAGTTACTTAACAAAACACCCCAAAATTTAGTGACTCAAAACCCACAGCAGTTTATTTGCTTATAATTCTGTGGGTTAGGAATTTGGGCTGGGATTAGCTAGGATGGCTCTCTCTCTACCACATGGTGTTGACTGGGTTCACTCATGCATTTCAGGTCACTTGGCAAATCAGCTAGAGGCTAGCTAATCCTGGATGGTTTCAGTCACATATCTGCTACTTACCTGGGGTGCCTTGGTTCTCTCTGTTCTCTTCAGCAAGCCAAGTTGGGCTTGTTCACATGAGCATACTGTTCCACAAGGGTGAGGGAAGAGGTCGTGAAGCCTATTGACCTTAACTTGGGACTTGCGTGTCATGATTTCTGCCACCTTGTGTATTGGTCAAAACAAGTCCCCACATCTTGATGGGAAGAGTTGTAAAATTGTGCGATCATTTAAAATTTATTACACCTACTCTTACAACGGGGAAGGGATTACCAATTTTACCCAAACCACACAGCTGTTAAGCAGAATGGATGTTATGGAGAAAGCTGGCTAGAGGCCGGGACTGAGGTTAAGAGGTAGGCTAAAACTTGGTTGTTGCCATTATGCTTCAGTAAAGCTGGTAGGAGGAGAAATTAGGTGTTGGGGATTTGTGTGCCACAGTAAATGCACTTGATGCACTTCTAGGCCCATGATTCTTATCTTTTATTTCCTATGGCAGCAAAGTTAATGAATATGCATTTCCATTAGTAAACATGATTTAAAAGTGATTCACCATGGTTGTGATCCTCAGCCTTGCAGAGTGGGGGTGAGGAAGGTTTCCTATGGGAGCTGTATCATCATCCATGTGAGAGTGGGCCGGCTTTAGCTGCAACTCATAGTCCTGGGCAATGGGAGCCAATGTCTTGTTCTCAAGTGCAAATGAACATTTCTGTTCTGGGATTTAGGTTTAAGATGCTTCTTTAAGAGCTCTGAGCTGTACTTACATATTCCCTTCTTGATTCCCTGCTCTCCATGAGCACATATGCTGCTAGTTTGGGATTTTCCTGTTTCCAGCAGCATACATCCCCACAATCAATATTTCTGACTGATCTCCAAGTTGTTGAAGCCCAGTCCACTCCTGGGCACTTACATACAATTCTCAATGCCACAGTTTTATCCTACTTTCTAGCCTTGGCAAGGATAGCCCCAGTCCATCTAATTGTTTTGGGATCTCAATCAGGGGAATGGCTACAATCCAATTCACTTCCTTCCCAGAAGTCTCCCCCAAGTGTGCACCACCTGATATGGTCTCCAATGCCAAATGAACATGAACATTCTAGGTTAGATGAGAGTGGAATCAGAGCTGCTGCTACAGTGTCCTGCCATGTATACATGCCCACCTCTGCTGCTGGGCGGCATGCAATTTGTAGAAAGAATGTAAGATGCAGCTTGTTTATGGTTAAAATAAATAAATCATTGGATAAGCAAATTAATAATGGATAAATAAATAAGATAAACCTGTGCAGTATCCCTCTAGATGGAAAAGTTCATTGAAAATGTTCCCTATAGATGACTCTTCTCTTCACTGAGTCCTGGATCCTAGGAAGGCACTAGTGCTAGTGGATATCAAGTATCCTGATATGAGATCCTCCCAGTACAGTGGTGGAGGAAACCTGACTCAAGAGGAAGAGTTTAGAACAGTGAAGACCTCACTCTCCAACTAAGCAGTAATAAGGTTCTGAGGAATCCCTTGCCATACTAGGGCAGAACAGGAGTAAGGGTGGAGGGAGTGGGGTAGAGGGATGGTAAATAGGAAAAGTGTTATAGAAAGCGAGCAAGGAAGAAGGAACCCCTCTATCACTTCCCATGAGCTCTTTCCTAGTTGGAAATCTCTTCATAAAGCCTGCAGTCTTATTTCTGAAGGACTCCTGGCTCTGCCTCCATGAGGATGGCTAGTTTACAAGAAGGGCTTGAAGTCTTAAGTGTTTCTGACTTAATTCAGCAGCTGTTGTGACAGCCACTCCATTTGGACAGCTCATTTCTCCTCCCATATCCCATTAGAGGCAGCCCTCACTCACCTCCATTTGGCTAATGAGTCTAGGCACTGAGGAAACAGAGGCTATTTACAGTAAATTATTCAATTAGAACAGGAGCAGCTTCTGCCATTGTCTGACAAGCCAATCCTAGGGCAGCTCAAGATAACCAGGACTGTTTAATCTGTAGTGTCCATCAGGGCTGTCAACAGGGATAGGATAGAAAATACTGTAGAAAATAGTTAAGGAATGTGGCCTGATTGCAAATTTAGTATGGGTTCTAAGACAGGAGGAGGCACCTGGGGGGTTGGTGATGGAAGATGATGGGCAGGGCAAGGCAGGTCTGTCTAGCTCTTGTGCCTGCTCCTCTAAGACTTCTAACCCATTGAGTGTCAAACCTGGATATACACAGAAATGTCCCAGGAGCTTTAGGAAAGGCTGATACCTGGATTCCACCCTCTCTCTCAGATTCTGATTGAGTTATTCTAGCTTGTGGCCTGGGTATCAGGGTTAGGAAGATCCTCATGTGAGGAATTGGAAAGGGAATGGAGAGATTTTTTTATTTCATAGTCAACAGCTAGAAGGACCCTATAGAACAGTTTCTCAGGTGAAGAAAACAAGTCAAGGGAAGATCACCTACCTGGGCTAGTTTGACAAAGAGAGGACCCAGACCTATTGAGTTCTCAGGTCAGTTAATTTTCCATCATGACTGTTTTCACTTAGTCATGTGACTTTGGTCAAGTTTTAGTTTCCTCATCTGTAAAATGGACATTCTCAACTATTGTACTTATTTTCTTTATTTTTATAATTCAATCAAAACCCTTATTTAAATTTAATAATATATTGTGGATTTTTTCCATCTCATAATTATAATTCTACTGAATTAGTTTTTCTAACTTATTTATTCTAATTAGGTATACATGACAGCAGAATGCATTTTGATTCATTGTACAAAAATGGAGCACAACTTTTTATTTCTCTGGTTATACAAGATGTAGAGTCACACCATATGTGCAGTCATACATGTACCTAGGGTAATGACGTCCATCTCATTCCACCATCTTTCCTGTCCCCATGGCACCTCCCCTCCCCTCCCTTCCTTCCCTCCTCATGCCCAAAGTTCCTCTATTCTTCCCATACCCCCTCCCCCATTATGGATCAGCATCCACTTATCAGAGACAACATTCTACCTTTGGTTTTTTGGGATTGCCTTACTTCGCTTAGCATGATATTCTCTAACTTCATCCATTTACCTGCGAAGACCATTATTTTATTTTCTTTTAATGCTGAGTAATATTCTATTGTGTATATATACCACAGTTTCTTTATCCATTTATCTGCTTAAGGACATCTAATTTGGTTCCACAGTTTAGCTATTGTGAATTGAGCTGCTATAAACATTGAAGTGGCTGTGTCACTGTAGTATGCTGTTTTTAAGTCCTTTGGGTATAGACCGAGGAGTGGGATAGCAGGCTCAAATAGTGGATCCATTCCAAGTTTTCTACGGAATCTACATACTGCTTTCCAGATTGGTTACACTAATTTGCAATTCCACCAGCAATGTATGAGTTTGCCTTTTCCTCCACATCCTCGCCAACACTTAATTGTTGTTTGTGTTCTTGATAACTGCCATTCTGACTGGAGTGAGATGAAATCTTAGAGTAGTTTTGATTTGCATTTCTCTAATGGCTAGAGATGTTGAACATTTTTTCATATATTTGTTGACTGTATATCTTCTTCTGAGAAATGTCTGTTCAGCTCCTTAGCCCATTTATTGATTGGGTTCTTTGGTTTTTTTTTTTTTTTTTTTTTTTTGGGTGTTAAGTTTTTTGAGTTCTTTATATATCCTGGAGATCAGTGCTCTATCTAATGAGTGTGTGGCAAAAATTTGTTCCTAGAATGTAGGCTCTTTGTTCACCTCATTGATTATTATTATTTTTTTTTTTTTGCTGAAAAGAAGCTTTTTAGTTTGAATCCATCCTGTTTATTGATCCTGGATTTTATTTCTTGCATCTTAGGAGTCTAGTTAAGGAAGTTGGGGTCTAATCCAATATGATGAAGGTTTAGGCCTACTTTTTCCTCTATTAGGTGCAGGGTCTCTGGTCTAATTCCTAGGTCCTTGATCCACTTTGAGTTGAGTTTTGTGCATATTAAGAGATAGGGGTTTAGTTTCATTTTGCTGCATGTGGATTTCCAGTTTTCCCAGCACCTTTTGTTGAAGAAGTTATCTTTTCTCCAATGTATGTTTTTGGTTCCTTTGTCTAGTATGAGATAACTGTATTTATGTGAGTTTGTCTCTGTGTCTTCTATTCTGTACCATTGATCTACATATCTGTTTTGGTGCCAATACCATGCAGTTTTTGTTAGTATAGCTTTGTAGTATAGTTAAAGGTCTGGTATTGTGATGCCTCCTGCTTCACTCTTCTTGCTAAGGATTGCTTTGGCTATTCTGGTTCTCTTATTTTTCCAAGTGAATTTCATGATTGCTTTCCCTATTTCTATAAAGAATGATGTTGGGATTTTAATTGGGATTGCATTGAATCTGTATAGCACTTTGGGTAGTATGGCCATTTTGACAATATTGATTCTGCCTATCCAAGAGCATGGGAGATCTTTCCATCTTCTAAGACCTTCAATTTCTTTCTTTAGTGTCCTGTAGTTTTCATTGTAGAGATCTTTCACCTCTTTTGTTAAATCAATTCCTAAGTATTTTATTTTATTTTTTGGGGGCTCTTGTGAATGGAGTAGTTTTCCTAATTTCTCTTTCAGAGGATTTATCACTGATATATAGATATGCATTGATTTTAAATCCTGCTACGTTGCTGAATTCATTTATTAATTCTAGAAGTTTTCTGACCTGGAATGGAGCCACCATTTGACCCTGCTATCCAACCCAAAGGACTTAAAAACAGCCCACTACAGTGATGAAGCCACTTCAATGTTTATTGCAGCACAATTCACAATAGCCAAACTGTAGAACCAACCCAGATGCCCTTAAGTAGATGACTGGATAAAGAAACTGTGGTATATATACACAATGGAATATTACTCAGCAGTAAAAGAGAATAAAATTATGGCACTTGCAGGTAAATGGATGGAGTTGGAGAATATCATGCTAAGTGAAGTAAGGCAATCCCAAAAAACCAAAGGCTGAATGTTCTCTCTGATAAGTGGATGCTGATCCATAAAGGGCAGGCATAGGAAGAGTAGAGGAACTTTGGATTAGCCAAAGGGGAGTGGGGAGAGGTAGGATATGGGGAGAGGAAGATAATACAATCAAATGAACATCATTACCCTAGACATGTATGATTACACAAATATTGTGACCCTACTTTGTGTACAAAGATGTGAAAAACTGTGCCCCATTTATGTAATGAATCAATGAGCATTCTGCTGTCATGTATTTAAGAAAAGAATAAAGATAAAATAATTCATCATTCTATTAAAAAATTCTAGAAGTTTTCTGGTGAAATTTTTGGATTCTCTAAGTATAGAATCATGTCATCAGCAAATAATGATAGTTTGAGTTCTTCTTTTCCTATTTGTATCCCTTTGATTTTTTTTGTCTGTCTAATTGCTCTAGCTAGTGTTTCAAGGACTATGTTGAATAGAAGTGGTGAAAGAGGGCATCCCTATCTTGTTCTCATTTTTAGAAAGAATGCTTCCAATCTTTCTCCATTTAGAATGATGTTGGACTTCTGTTTAGTATGGATAGCTTTTGCAATATTGAGGTATGTTCCTACTATCCCTAGTTTTTCTGGTGTTTTGAATGTGAAAGGATGCTGTATTTTGTCAAATTCTTTCTCTGAATCAATTGATAAAGTTATGATTCTTATCTTTAAGTCTATTGATGTGATGGATTACATTTATTGATTTCTATATGTTGAAGCAAACTTGTATCCCTTGAATGAACCCCATTTGATCATGGGGCACTATTTTTTAATATGTTTTTGTATGAGATTTGCCAAAATGTTACTGAGAATTTTTGCATCTATATTCATCAGGGATATTGGTCTGAAATTTTCTTTCTTTGATGTGTACCTGTGTGGTTTTGGTATCAGGGTGATACTAGCCTCATAGAATGAATGTGGAAGAGTTCCCTCCTTTTCTATTTCATAGAATAATTTGAGGAGTATTGGTATTAATTCTTCTTTGTAGATCTTACAAAACTTGGCTGAGAATCCATCTGGTCCCAGGCTTTTCTTGGCTGGTAGGGTTTTGATGGCATCTTCTATTTTCTTGCTTGAAATTGATCTGTTTATGTATGTCCTTCTGGTTCAGTTTGGGTAGGTCATATGCCTTTAAAATTTGTCAGTGTCTTCAGGGTTTTCTATTTTGCCGGAGTAAAAATTTTCAAAATAGTTTCTAATTATCCTCTGTATTTTAATAGTATCCATCATAAAATTTATTTGAGTTTTCTCTCTCCTTCTTTCATTAGAGTGGCTAAGTATTTGTCAATTTTATTTATTTTTTCAAAGAACCAGCTTTTTGTTTTGTCAATTTTTTGAATTGTTTCTTTTTTTTCAATTTTGTTGATTTCAGCCCTGATTTTAATTATTTCCTGTCTTCTACTTCTTTTGGTGTTGGTTTGTTCTTCTTTTTCTAGGACTTTGAGTGTAGTCAAGTCATGTATTTGTTGACTTTATCTTCTTTCAATGATTGAGCTTAATGCAATGAACTTTCTTCTTAGGACTAACTTTATGGTGTCCCAGAGATTTTGATTATGTTGTATCAGAGTTTTCATTTACCTCTAAGAATTTTTTTGTCTCTTCCCTGATGTCTTCTGTTATCTATGCATCATTCAATAGCATATTATTTAGTTTCCAGGTGTTGGAGTAGTTTCTATTTTTTAATCTGTCATTGATTTCTAATTTTATTCCATTATGGTCAGATAGGATGCAGGGTAGTATCTCTATTTTTTTGTATTTGCTAAGACTTGCTTTGTGACATAACATATGATCTATTTTGGAGAAGGATCCATGTGCTGCTGAGAAAAAAAGTATATTTGTTCATTGATGGATAGAATACTCTATATGTATCTGTTAAGTCTAAATTATTGATTGTTTTATTGAGTTCTATGGTTTCTTTGTTTAGTTTTTGTTTGGAAGATTTATCCAATGGTGAGAGAGCTGTGTTAAAGTCACCAAGTATTATTGTGTTGTCTATTTGATTCATGTAGTTGAGAAGGATTTGTTTGATATACATAGATTCCCCATTGTTTGGGGCATAGATAGTTATGATTTTTATGTCTTGTTGATGTATGATTCCCTTAAGAAGTATGAAATGACCCTCTTTATCCCTTTTTACCAGCTTTGGTTTGAAGTCCACTTTATCTGATATGAGGATGGAAACTCCTGCTTGTTTATGTGGTCCATGTGAGTGTATGTTTTTTCCCATTCCTTCACCTTCAGTCTGTGGATGTCTTTTCCTGTGAGATGAGTCTCTTGAAGACAACATATTGTTTGGCCTTTTCTTTTAATCCAATATGTCAATCTGTGTCTTTTAATTGATGAGTTTAGGCCATTCACATTCAGGGTTATTACTGAAATATGATATATATTCCTGGTCATTTAGGTTTAATTTTGGTTTTTAACTTGACTTGGTTTATCCTTTGATTGGCTTTTCCTTTAGTGTAGTTCCTCTGCAGATTTTCATGTTGGTTATTATTTCTTCCTCATGGAATATTTTGTTGAGAATACTCTGTAGTGCAGGCCTTCTCACTGTAAATTCTTTTAAGTTTTGTTTAGCATGGAAAATTTTTATTCCATCATCAAATCTGAAGCTTAATTTTGCTGGATATAAGATTCTTGATTGACATCCATTTTCATTCAGAGCTTGGTGTATGTTGTTCTAGGATCTCCTGTCTTTTATGGTCTGGGTTGAAAAATCTGCTAAGATCTGAATTGGCCTACCCCTATATGTAATCTGATTCTGCTCTCTTGTGCCCTTTAAAATTATATCCTTATTCTGTATGCTAGGCATTTTCATTATCATGTAATTTGGTATAGATCTGTTGTAAATTTTGTACCTTTTGTTGCTTTTAAGACTCTCATATTTGATTTTCCAATTCATTCTCCATGTTTGGGAAATTTTCTGATATTTCATTAAAGAGATTATGCATTTCTTTGGTTTGAAACTCTCTGCCTTCCTCTATCCTGATAAATCTCAGATTTAGTCTTTTGATGCTATCTTATAATTCTTGGATGTTATATTTATGGTTTCTTACCATCTTCAGTGTATGGTCTACATTAATTTCAAGATTGTATATTTTGTCTTCATTATCTGAGGTTCTGTCTTCTAAGTGATCTATTCTATTGGTGACACTTCCTTTTGAGTTTTTTATTTGATTTCCTTCATTTCAAGGATTTCTGTTTTGTTTTTTTTTCAGAATCTCTATCTCTTTCTTGAAGTATTTACTACCTGTATTTGCTCTCTTATCTCTTCGTTGAAGTAAGCATTTTTTTTGCCTGTATTTGCTCACTTAAGTCATTCTTTAATTCACAGATCATTTTAATTATGTACATTTTGAACTCTTTCTCTGACATTTCATCAACTGTGCTGTCAATAGATCCTATTATTGTAGAATCTTGGTTTGTTTGGGGCACTTTCTTCCATTGTTTTTTCAAGTTGATTATTTGTCTTCCCTTCTTGCAGTATGGATCTGAGGTATTGCAGTTTCTACCCTATAATCTTGTAGTGACGTTGCAGATTACCTGTACCTCACCTTGGTGTTTGCTTCCAGTCTTCAGCAGGTGTCCCCAGATGGACACTACTGCAACTAAAGATGGTTGCACGATAAGGGAGCCAACTCAAGATAACAGTGAGGGTGGCCCAAGATGGATGCAACCTCTTTGAGAGATGGAGCTAAAAGACTGGGACTTACAATGGCTTTGGACTGCCTGTTCAGGGATGCAGAGCTGTGGCATGCTGTGCTGTGTTGGGCATCTGCTTCCAGGCCCTGTCTGTTGTCCCAAGGTGGAGGCTACTACGTGGGGAGGGCTACAGGGATGGCTTCAGTGTCCATGAGTCTTCTATTTCTTTTGCCTATGCCCCTAGCTGCCACCATATCCAGAGCTGGCTCATACCTAGTTCATGGTAGATAAGTTTTTTGAATGTGTGAGTTCATAAATCCTTGGACCCTTATTGTCTTGGTCTCTGTCCCACTTTTGCAGAAAGCACCTCCTTCAAACTCCTAAAAAGATAACCATGTCCTTAAAAAGCTACAGTCCCAAACATCGTGGATTCCGTACAGTCATACTTCATTACCACACTACTTTTACCTTCAGTCTTAATGATTCCAAAGGGAATTCTGATTCTTTTTTTTTAAGTTGTTGATCAACCTTTATTTATTCATTTTTTTATATGTGGTGCTGAGGATCAAACTCAGTGCTTGCTGCATGCGAGTCAAGCGCTCTACCACTGAGCCACAATCCCAGACCAGGAATTCTGATTCTTGATCCAAATTACTAAGGCATCTCCCTGTAGAGCCTATAAGCCAGTCAGCATCCTCCCTCCTTCCCCCCTTCTTTCCTTGATGAGACTTTGGAAATGTCTTTGTTATAGTCTTAAGCCTTGCATGGAGCAGGGATTTTGTACAAGCGATATTCTCTATGTTGAATCAAACCACAGGAGTCAACCGTTGTGGTGGTGCACACCTGTAATCCCAACTATTCGGGATGCTAAGTCAGGAAGATTGCAAGTTTGAAGGCTGCCTGAGTAACTTAGCAAGATCCTGTCTCAAAATGAAAAATTAAAAAAGAATGCTGGTGGTGTAGAGCACCCTTGGGTTCAGTCCCCAGTATGGGATAGCAAAACAAAACAAATCATCCAAAGGAATCTTAGCAAGATGACATGGAAGTCATTTTTTAATGTCCTGTGTTTCTTCACCCATTTATCTTCAGAACACCTTGCAAACAAGGCCCCGGGGATGCTAATGCATGTAGCTGACCTCATTTACAAGGACAGGAACAAAATGCTGGTTTTCTTGAACCCAATAATAGAATTACCTCTTCCAAGGGCTTTACCACTATAATGAGGCAGAAGAAGTGGGGGAGAGAGCATCAAATTGATGTTGACTAGAGGTGGAACAAGGCATCCCAATGTAGACTATCCGATAGTGACCACAGAGGCCAGGTTTCAATATAGTTGGTAGCACAGAGGGTTTGGACGAGGGACGATCCATTTTGCGTTGCTATGACAGAATGCCACAGATTTATAAAGAAATTAAATCTATTTCTCCAAATTCTGGAGTCTAATATCAAAGTGCCTGTAACAGCTGAGGACCTTTGTACTGTGACATAACACGAGGAAGGTATTACATGAGAAGAGATCACTGAAGAGAGCAAGAAGACAGGAACAAGAGAAAGATGAGGCCAGACTCATTTTTATAACAAAGCCACTTTCATAGGTTAGTTAACTGATTCCTGCCATAGTGGTCCCAATTCATGATGGTGTCACCCTCATGATTTAATCACTTTTTAAAGGTCCTACCTTCCAATTCTGTTACAGAAATTAAATTTCACTCTAAGTTTTGGAGAGGATGGTTAAACCATAGCATGGTGGAACTTGGGTGTGAACTCCCCAGGCCAGACAGGAATAAAGAAGGAAAGGAAAGAAAGAAAGAAAAAGGGAAGAAAGAGAAGAAAAGAGAAAGGAAAGAAAAAACTTTTTTTTTGGTTTTGTTTTGGCAAGTTGCTTCTAGACTGACACTACGAATTGGGCTTGGACAGGTGCCCAGGTCATCCATGAACTCACACAGGAACTCAGTGGCCCCAGCTATGAAAGTCAGAAGTCAGAGCTCATTGAAATTCATGGTACATCCTTTGCAATAACAGCTGTAGTTATAGATTCTGGTCTGCTCCATCCTATAGACCTTTTATTATTTGTTATAATTAGTTATACCTGACAGTAGAATGCACTTTGATACATCATACATAGATGGAGTATAATTTCCCATTCTTCTTCTGGTTGTACATGATATAGAATCCCACTGGTCATATAGTTATATATGTATATAGGGTAATAATGTCTGATTAATTCTACTACCCTTTCTACCCCCATAATCCCTCCCCTAATTCACTACCCTCTACCTAATCTAAAGTAACTCTATTCTTCCCTAGCTACACCCTGCTATAGTGAAGTAGCATTCACATATCAGAGAAAACATTTGGCCTTTGGTTTTTTGGATTGGCTTATTTTGTTGAGCATATTGTCCAGCTCCATCCATTTACTGGTAAATGCCATAATTTCATTCTTCTTTAAGGTTGAGTAATATTCCATTGTGTATGTATGCCACATTTTCTTTATCCATTTATCTGTTGAAGGGCACCAAGGTTGGTTCCATAGGTTAGCTATTGTGAGTTGAGCTGCTATAAACATTGATGTGGCTGCATCACTATAGTATACTGATTTTAAGTCCTTTGGGTATAAACTGAGGAGTGTGATAGCTGGGTCAAATGGTGGTTCTATTCCAAATTTTCTGAGGAATCTCCACACTGCTTCCCAGAGTGGTTGCACCAATTTGCAGTCCCACCAATAATGTACAAATGTACCTTTATCCCCATATCCTCGCCAACATTCATTATTGCTTGTATTCTTGATAATTGCCATTCTGACTGGATTGAGATGAAATCTCATTATAGTTTTAATTTGCTAATTTAATTTAATTTGTTTTGTCTAATTGCTAGTTTTAATTTGCAATTGTCTAATTGCTAACATTTTTTCATATATATGTTGACCATTTGTACTTCTTCTTCTGTGAAGGGTCTATTCAGTTCCTTAGCCCATTTATTTATTGGGATATTTGCTTTTTTGGTGTTAAGTTTTTTTGATTTCTTTATATATCCTGGAGATTAATCCTGTATCTGAGGTTCAGGCGGTAAAGATTTCTTCCCATTTTATTGATTGTATTCTTTGCTGAGAAGAAGCTATTCAGTTTGATACCATCCCATTTAATGATTCTTGATTTTACTTCTTGCACTTTATGAATCTTGTTAAGGAAGTCAGTTTCTAAGCCAATGTGGTGGAGATTTGGGTCTAGCCTTTCCTCTATTAGGTGCAGGGTCTGTTCTAGTGCCTAAGTCTTTGATCCACTTTGAATTTCGTGCAGGGTGAGAGATAGGGGTTTAATTTCTTTTTACTACATTGGCTTTCCAATATTCCCAGCACCAGCTGTTGAGCATAGCACTCTTAATAACTAGAAGAGGGTAAGAATGTCAAATATGTTATTAGGCAACATTGCCTTATAGTATAAATAACCTCTGAATGGTAATCTCTACCTGGAGTGGGAGGAAACTTGGTAAAAGAACATGCTTTGGCACCTCCCGCCCTGAGTATGGTAATTGTCATGAACTTTCCTGGAAAACTAGAAGCTATATTCTTTAAATTGTTAAGAGATACTGACTCCTTTATTCAACATGTCTATGAAGCTAGGGGAGTCCCTGTATTTGACCAATATAGATCCAGAATCCTTGCATCGTGACAGAATCTCTGTCACCTCATGACAAGATGGTTTCTGGACAATTGAATGAAGTTCTGTTGAACAGCTTCAAGGACTCTAGCAGAAGAGGAACCCATGATGTTCCATGCTGGAAAACTGGATTTCTCTCCTGTATCCTTCTTAGAAGACCTGTGCCAAGGGTGGCTTATGATAGTTTTGTGACTGTCAATGTTTAGTACAACCCATGATGATCTCCCCTCTCCCAAACTTATGTCTAGCTCAGTACTGTTAACTTAGATTCTCAAGGCAAACATCTAGCAGCTTTCTTTGATTCCTTTCTTTTCCTTATACCAATCCTTGCAATTCTTCAGCAGATTATTGGTTCTATTTCCAAAATAAATGCCCCATCTACCTATTTATTCCCATCTCTACTGCTATCACCTTAACCCAAAGCCCCAACATCTCTTATATGAGTAAGAGCAATGACCTGTTTCCATCCTTGGACCCAAGAATCCATTCTCTATTCTCTACACTGCAACTGGAGTACTCATTTAGAAATAACTAGATTATGTCACTTACCTGCTGAAGGTGCCACTCCTCCTGCCTCCATACAATGATTTCTCATTGCCCTTTCAATAAACCACAAACTCTACTCTGCCCTACAGATCCCTCATGGTGGGACTCCTACTTTTATCGCCAGGTCTTGCTCTAGAAACACTGGCCTGCTCTCTGATCTGAAACACACAGAGTTCACCCTTCCCTTTGCAATTACTCTTTCTTCTGACTGGATTGCATGGGCCCCACATCTTTCTGTGCAATCTCATCTTTTCTTGTGGTTTTAATTATCATAACTAAATTGAAAAGCAGTGGGAAAAGCAGTAACTGATCAGTATGGAATTAAAAACAATGAGTATGGAACTGAAACTAAAAGAAAGGAGAGGTATGGAAAAGATGATGAGCAGCAGGGGTGGAGTTCACAATTTGATTTTTGACGTGTAGGGGAGATTTGTGCCTGTTGATGTTTCCCAGAGAGGAGTCAGAAAGAGAAATGGATGACTTGTAGGAAAGTGAAGTTATCAAAGAAGCAAGTTCCTGGATCAATTTTGAAGTGCAAAATCCCTTTAAGAGATAAAATATTTGACTCCTAAGGATTCTGGCTTCCACTTAGCTTCCTTATTTCCCTATGACTTCATAAATTTCTATCCTACATTATAAATATCTTCTTATCCATCCAGTATAAACTGTGAGCTTTTTGAACAGAGGGGACAGGTCTTAATCATTTTTGTATTCTACTGTTTAATACCAAACAGACTTTATAATTAAATAATAAATTTATCTGTCATTATGGTTTAGATATGAGGTGTCTCCCAAACACATGTGCGAGATAATGCAAGAAGGTTGAGAGGTGAAATGATTGGGTTATGAGAACTTTGATCTAATTAGTGGATTAATCCACTGATAATAGATTAACTGAGTGGTAGGCAAGAAAGGTGTGGCTCTTTAGAGGAAGGAGATTACTGGGGGGATGCCTTTGGGGTTTAGGTTTTGTCCCTGGTGAGAAAATCCCTCTTTGCTTCCTGTTTGGCATATCCTAAGGTGCTTGCGTCTACCACTATGATGTGGCCTTACCTTGGGTGCAGAGCTATGGAATTTGCTGGCTGTGGACTGAAACTCTGTAACTAGGAGCCAAAATAAACTCTTCCTCCTCTATGTTGTTCTCATCCTGTCTTTTGGTTGCAGCAATGAAAAAGCCGAGGAAAATATGTTGAAGTTCTTTTTAAGTGACAGTGGCGCCCTTGAGCAGTGTGAATTCATTAAATAAGCATATTAGGAAGAGCCATGGAAAGGAGAGGGAAGGATGCAGGTGGAAGGGTGTGTGGATGCCAAAGAAACTTTACCAGTTTCATATTTTTAAAGAGAAGGAGCAGGAACAAACATGGCCTATTTTCTTTTTTTTTCTTCCCTGGTACTGGAGATCGAATTTAGGGGTGTTCTATCACTGGGTTATATCTCCAGCCCTTTACTTTTTATTTCGACAGTGTCTCCAAATTTCCTGGGCTAGCCTCAAATATGCGATCCTCCTTCCTCAGCCACTCAAGTCTCTGGGATTACAGGGGTGTGTCACCACACCTGGGTTATTTTCTCTCTTCCCTTAGAGTTCTTGTC
This sequence comes from Geosciurus inauris, assembly GCA_004024805.1. Lineage (NCBI taxonomy): Eukaryota > Metazoa > Chordata > Mammalia > Rodentia > Sciuridae > Geosciurus > Geosciurus inauris. The sequence continues at coordinate 81,571 of PVHX01004029.1, forward strand.
TACATGCTGGTGTGTTTTACCCAGATATAAACAACACATCTACATACCTAGATATTTTATTTTTTAAAAAGGTATTTTGAACAACTCCTTGTTTCACATCCTTCATTGTTATTGTGACAGCTGCAGGTTGTTCTATCCGGTTAGTTCACTGCAATTTACTACACTGTTTTTACTTTCCCTATTGCTGGACATTTAGGTTGTTTTTGATTTCTGCTCTTGTAGAGAACATTACAGTGATGAGCTCATACATAGGGATTTGCTCTCCTTTTGAAATTACTTCTTCATTCTAAATTACAATGAATGGAATTATTGAGTCAAGGGTGTTGTTTTAGTCAGCTTTTTTTGCCACTGAGACTAAAAGACCTGACCAGAACAACTGTAAAAGAGGAAAAGTTTATTTTAAGGTTCACAGTTTGAGAGGTCTTAGTCCATAGAAGGCTGGCTCCATTCCTCAGGGCTCAAGGTGAGGCACAACATCATGGTGGAAGAGTATGGCAGAGGAAAGCAGCTCACATGGTGATCAGAGAGCAGAGAGAGACTCCACTCTGCAGATACAAAATATATACCCCATAGCCACACCACCAATGAACCACTTCCTCCAGCCACACCCCATCTGTCTCCAGTTACCACTCAGTCCCATAAAGGATTATTAATTCGCTGATTCAGTTAAGACTGTCACAACTTGATAATTTCTTCTCTGAACCTTCTTGCATTGTTTCCCACAGTTTTTGGGGGACACCTCACATCTAAACCACAACAGGTGTGAACACTTATATAGGTCTCAATACACACTGCTTTATATGCACAATCCAAAATGCATACACAAATTGATTTCACTATAAATTTTCTGGCACTGTATTATTATTACATACTCCTTACCAAGTTAATAGATAAAAAACCCATATCTCATGGTTTGAATTTTGCTGCACCCAAAGCATTTTCCCCATGTTTTCTTACTATCTACACTTCTTTCTGTTTGTGTCTATGACTATTTATTTTGGGAACATTTATGATATTTGTATATGTTAGAATATATTTTTACATATTATAAATACTAATAATCCATATCTCTGATGCTTAATATAGAGATTTTCTATTGCTTTCATGTTCATTGCAGTTTAGTTTGTTTTTATACAGAAGTTAGCGAATGATATTTTTATTATGAACTCTTTCTTTCAAAGATTCAAAGTTCAGTTACTATTATCTAAATAAGCACATAAAGCTATTAGTTATGTGCATTTTACTCATATTAAGTGATTTAATAACTACATGATTTTTGGGGGGGTACTGGGGATTGAACTCAGGGGCACTCGACCACTGAGCCACATCCCCCACTCTATTTTGTTTTTTATTTAGAGACAGGGTCTCACTGAGTTGCTTAGCACCTCACTGTTGCTGAGGCTGGCTTTGAACTCCTGTCTCAGCTTCCCAAGCCATGGGATTACAGGCGTGCGCCACCATGCCTGGCAATAACTACATAATTTTTAACATAAAATTTGTATACAGCTTCATTTACCCTCCAACTGGTAATGCAAGGGCAGCTTCAGAGTTTATCTGTGGGAGGCTTATAGAATAACGTTGTTAAAAGGGAAGCTGAGTTCCTTTTCTTGCAGTTGCATTTCTACAGCAAGCACATTGTTTTAACTTTGACTGCATGCTTATTTGGTAGTTTGGGAATGATGGTGAGAATGACAGAGATTTTGCATGGAGAAGAGCTAAGTTTTCCAAGCCAGGGCCACATTATGGTTTCCCTCCATAAAAAGTTATATCTCACAACTGCTTTGAATGTTAAGGCAAACATCCTCCAGGGTGGATTGATGACTATATGTTGATCATTGTTATTACATTCTCCTTTTTAATATCAAGTTTATAGATAAGGTTACACAAATTTCATTTTCGCATGCTATCCTGGAGACCAGTGAAAAGGGAGGAGAGATCAGAGAGCAGAGGCTGATCAGTATGGCACCATGTTGAGCCATTGTTTCCTCCTCTCCTTTTTTCTTTTGTGAGAAACACTTCATTCATCCTTACAAAGTTCTGACTTTATAATTTTCTAATATGAAAGATAGCTATTTTAGGACAGACTTGGAAAATTCAGGGGCCTTTCTCCGTAAGTCCAAGTCATTAATGTTGAAAATGAACAAGTACTATAATTTAAGCAAATGACTCACAGGTGTTGTCTGCTATGAACAGACATAACTCTAATACAAGAACCATTAGAGTAAAATGAATAACTTTAATGTAGAGAGAATTTGGATATATATCATGTTTTATATATCACATGCAGAGGTTATATTTGGCAAGCTCTTTCCCTTTATGAATTATGATAAAGACCTAGGTTGGGAAGATTTCTGTGCTTCCATGAAAAAGATGAAAGATGTGTGATCTGAAGGTTCAACTGTCATAGTTTCAAAAACAAATTTTTACTTCATTTTTAATTTTATAAGTTACATTGGAGCAATTCTGGAAAATCTACCTGTTCACGTGTGCCTTACCCACTCATCACACCCAGAAGTGCAAAATTATATTTATATTAAAAGAAGCTCCCACACTGCAAATAAATCAAATAATGACCTAAAAACTTACCAAGACATAGTACTTTTCCAACACAGATTCTTGATGGTTTTTAATTCATTTTTTTAATTCTTTAAAAAATATTTTGTGGTACTGGGGATTGAACCCAGGGGTATGCTAACACTGAGCTATATCCCAAGACCTTTTTACTTTTATTTTTTTTGTTCTAATTAGTTATATATGACAGCAGACAAAGGGTTTCACTAAGTTCCCCAGGCTGGCCTCAAACTTGTGATCTTCTTGTCTCAGCTTTCTAGTTACTGGGATTATGGGTATGTACCACTATAAACTGGCAGTATCTGTCTATATCTATCTATCTACTTATCTATCTAAATAAATAAATAAGTAAATAAAAATTATCCAGTATTTGAGGTACATGAGCAAATTCAAAAAGAGAGGTCCGTGTGAATAAATATAAGTTCTTAATGAAATGTGGAATTCAATTTAAAGCTATCATGAAATGATCATGTTCCCAGACAGATAGAAGCAAATGAAAATTAACTCAAGGGCACTTAAACTTAAGCCAATAAAAATTTTCCATTGATTAAGAAACAATGAACATAAACTACAAATTTTACAAAACCACACAATTCACATGGAAGAAGTCATCATAAGTGAGTTGTCAGAGATACTAGAGAATCAGACCCACATACAAGGCAGATACAGGAATGATTGGCTTTTAAAATATATTTGTTTCATATTTATAAATAAATAAAAAATCATGTTACAACTTGGGTTGCCATGACAAAATACCACAGACTTGATGGCTTAAGCAAGGCAACGCATTTTCTCATAGTTCTGGAGGCCAGGAGGTCCAAGAAAGGTGACAGCTGATTTAGTTCCTGGTGAGGTCTTTTTTTCCCCCTGGCTTGCAGATGGATACCTACATGCTGTGTCCTCAAATGACAGAGAGAATGAAGAAGAAGAGAGGTTGGGGTGAGTGAGAGAGAAAGAGAGAGAGGAGAGAGGAGAGAAAGAGCATACACTTGGGTCTTTTTATCTTCTTATAAGGGTGTCAACCTTATTGGATTGGGCCCCACCTTTATGACTTCACTTAACCTTTATTATCTCCTCATAGTCCCTTTTTCCAAATGTAATCACATGGGGAGTTGGAGCTTCAACATATAAATTTTGAGGGACATAAACATTTAGTTTACAACATACATATAACTAACAAAAAGTCTATAAAATTATCAGGTCAATGTGAAAAACAAACCAAATAAAATTTCTAGAAGCAAAAAATAACAATTAAAATTTTAAAATAAATAGGTAGGTTTAATAGAATTTTAAAGCTGAAGACAAAGTTCATGATCTGGAACACAGATTTAAACATATTCCCTGGATTCAGTAGTGCCACAAAGAAATAGAAAATATGATATAAAAATTCAGAAGCTTGATCTAATATCAACTAATCAAGGAAAGGATAGGGAGAAAGGAGGAGAAGGGATATGGGAGAGATAAATGGATACAATATTTCCAGAACTAATGAGAATTTATGACTCTTTAAATTCAAGAAGCTCTACAAATTCCAGCACTTACATACAAGTACATGAAATTGCTGAAAATCAATGTAAGAGATGAGATCTGGAAAGCAACCAGAATGAAAAGACAGATTACCTGCAAATAAAAACCAATGAAACTGACAATTTCTCAACAGTGAAAGCCAGAAAATGGTAAAGAAATATCTTCAAAGTGTTGAAAGAAAATATCACCATATCTGCGTGTGTGTGTGTGTGTGTGTGTGTGTGTGTGTGTGTGATCAGAAAAGGAAGGAACAGGAAAAGTATCAAAAAGCAAAAAAGGAAATGGGAAGATTTTTACTATGAACAGATCTTTTATAAAAACGGTCCAAGTGCTGAACTTTCTTAGGTTTGTCTATATATTATAGGTGTCCACCCAGATGTGATGAAACCCTTTTTATACTTCTTACCTTAAACTGAGTGGAGACTTTTGTTTCTGCAGCGACATTAGGTGATGGAGACTCCACATGCCTTTCTCTTAACTTAGCAGGAACCTTATGGCAACAGCCCTTTTATGCACTCATGTTCATGACCATGAGAGAGACTGCTGCAAGTTGTAATTATAACAGAGGCAGAAATTGGTCACAAGCCAGACCACGGAGATTCTGGGTTGGGCCCTCAGTAACCTCAGGCAGCCTTTTCTGAAGATCCTACTTCTAAGCACCTCTGAGACCAGATCAACATCTTACCTTGGTCTAGGTCAGGAAGGGAGATAAACATATCTTGAGCCTTTGCTGTATATCAGAATAGAAAGAGACACATAAACTCATCAATAAAAGAACAATCAGTAGCTCCTCTAACATAGATTCAAACCAAATACTTCATCTGGCTGTCTGATCCTGGACGAATCATGCCCCTTGTCTTGGGTCTTTTCCTCTCCTTATAAGGGTCTTTTCCCTCTTCTTATGAGGGTCTTTCTTGGGTCTTTTCCTCTTCTTAATTTCTTGTCTGAAATTCTAATTTCCCAAAACCTCCAAGAGCCCTACTCTGGTGGTATGCTGGTAAATGTTCAATTACTGGATCTCTGAAAGAAAAATTATGCCTTTAAGTTTATTATATATTTTACTGATATTAGGGATAGGTAGCATACAATTTTCAAATAATGGTGAAATATGCTACAATATTTATTGTAAAATTGTGTAGGCAATTGATCTTCACAGAATATTTATTGATTTTTGCTGAACTCTATGCATAGACAATCTATACTTGCAACTGATGTAAGAATGTAGTTCTGGCATGAGCACTGGTCAATCATTTTTGTTTATACAAATAAGACAGAAGTGTAACAATGAAGACAGGTTGAACTTCATTCATTCATCAATGACATGAGTGATTTTGCTGAATTGGATAATAGTATGAAAATACTGAAAAGCTGCTTCCTCAAAATTCTTATGCTATTCAGAGTGTATCAGCTGCAGACATGAAGCATTAAGTTCATCTCCATTTTAAATATTTTTTCCATACTATCTGAAAATATAAAAGTCTAGGCAAGACTTATTATCTTTATTTTTATTTATTTTATTTTTTAATTTGTTCTTTTTAGTTATCCATGACAGGAAAATGTATTTTGACATATCCTACATACATGGAGCATAATTTCCCATTCTTGTGGTTGTACATGATGTGGAGTTACACTGCTTGTGTATTCATATATGAGCATAGAAAAGTTATGTCCAATTCATTCTACTGTCTTTCCCATTCCCATTTCCCCTCCCTTCCCCCCATTCTCTCCTGTCCGATCCAGTGAACCTCTACTTCCCCTACTCCCTTGCTTATTTTGAGTCAACATCCATATATCAGAGAGAACATTTAGCCTTTGGTTTTTGGATTGGCTTATTTTACTTAGAATGATTGCTTCCAGATCCATCCGTTTACTAGCAAATGCAATAATTTCATTATGCTTTATGGCTGAGTAATATTCCATTGTGTATATGTACCAAGTTTTATTTATCTACTCATCTATTGAAAGGCACCTAGGTTGTTTCCATAGCTTAGCTATTATGAATTGAGCTGCTATGAACATTGATGTGGCTGCTTCTCTATAGTATGCTGATTTTAAGTCATTTGGGTATATGCTGAGGAATGGCATAACTGGGTCAAATGGTGGTTCCATTCCAAGTTTTCTGACGAATCTCCATACTACTTTCCAGAGTGGTTGCACCAATTTGCAATCCCACCAGCAATATATGAGTGTCCCCTTTCCCCCATATCTTCACCAACATTTATTGTTACTTGTATTCTTGATGATTGCCATTCTGACTGGAGTGAGATAAAATCTCAGTATAGTTTTAATTTGTATTTGTCTAATTGCTAGTGATGTTGGACATTTTTTCATATATTTGTTGACCATTCGTTTTTCTTTTGTAAAGTATCTGTTCAGTTCCTTAGACCATTCATTGGCTGGGTTATTTGTTGTTTTGGTGTTAAGTTTTTTGAGTTCTTTATATATCCTGGAGATTAATGCTTTATATGAGGTGCAGGTGGCAAAGATTTTCTCCCATTTTGTAGTTCTTTGTTTATATTTTTGATGGTTTCCTTTGCTGTAAAGAAGTCTTTTAGTTTGATACCATCTCATTTATTGATTCTTGATTTTACTTCTTGAGATTTCAGAGTCTTGTTGAGGTATTCAGTTTCTAAGCTGACATGATGGAGATTTGGGCCTACTCTTTCTTCTAGTAGGTGCAGGGTCTCTGGTCTAATGCCAAGGTCCTTGATCCACTTAGAGTTGAGTTTTGTGCTGGGTGAGAGATGGGGGTCTAATTTCATTTTATTGTATATGGATTTCCAGTTTTCCTAGTACCACTTGTTGAAAAGGCTATCTTTTCTCCAATGTATGTTTATGGTGCCTTTGTCTAGTATGAGATAAATGTATTTATGTAGGTTTGTCTCTGTAAAACTTAAATTCTTAAGTCAGGACATCAATAAAACAAAAAATCAAACCCTGATTGGCACTCTTTGTTAATTTCTGTGGTGCAACTACTTCATGACCAAATTCAAGCTACCAATATGACATTGCTGAGTGAAAGCTGGGAAGAGAATAATATACCATTCTATAATATTTCTACCACACAGATATAATAGATATAAATAGCTTCAAGAGCATAGATAGTAGTAACTAATAGTAAAATAAATAGGAAGTAGTGAGCTTCAAGTATTCACTTTAAATATAATTTGATTGTAATTTTATATAATTTAATTTTATCAGTGACTCAATGTTGTTTGATAACTGGAGATGTTTCTGAAGACTCAGTAATCAGCTCTTGAAAGCCAGCATGAGCCAGTGCCAAAACACCACTATTTACTACTCCTAATATAATGTTCTACAATCTAATAAACCCCAGAAACTTCTGGAAGAACATCTCACTACCAGATAGTATAACATCCCTCACCCAAATTCTTCTCTATGGCCATCCTTGCCCAGGGGATAACTATTTATAAATAACAGAATGTGGAAGGTTGAAACCAGGATTAGTCTCACAAGGCCACAGTTTTGACTCCTCGTTATCTGCTCTTCATCACCTCTGCAGATCCATGGGACAAGGTGCAGTCTTGAAGGAAAAAAAGAACATAAAAGCATCACTTTTGAATGTAATGAAAGGGATGCAATTCATCCTATGTATTTATGGTTGATAAACAGCAACTTTTATTTATAGCCTTTGAAGCTCACATATGGCCCACATGAATAAGCAGCCCAGAGCTGAATCAGTACCTTCAGTGTTTTTTAATGAATTAATTTATTTTACAATAGAAAGCATTTTGACACATAGTACAAAAATGGAGTACAAGAGTACAACTTCTCACTCCTCTGGCTGTACATGGTTCAGAGTTACTCCAATAGTGTAATCATGCATGTATATAGTGTAATAATATCTCTTTCTACTGTTCTTCCCATCCACACAGCCCAAATTCTCCCCTTGCTCCCTCTATGTAAACCAAAGTTCCTTCATTCTTCCCATCTCCCTGTCCCACTATGGATCAGCACCCACTTATCAGAGAAAACATTTGGCTTTTTGATTTTTTGGGATTGACTTATTTTACTTGGCATGATATTCTTTAGTTCCATCCATTTACCTACAAATGCCATAATTTCATTTTTCTTTAAGGCTGAATAATATTCCATTGTGTATATGTACCACATTTTCTTTATCTATTCATCTGTTGAAGGACATCTAGGTTGGTTCCATAGTTTAGCTATTGTGAATTGAGCTACTATAAACATTGATATGAGTGCCTTCAGTTTTTAAGATCAAACCTGGAGGGCTGGGATTGTGACTTAGTGGTAGAGCTCTTGCCTAGTACATGTGAGGCACTAGGTTCGCTCCTCAGTACTTCATTAAAAAAATAATAATAAAATTAAGATCAAGCCTGGAGAAGCAAATTTACTTGCTCAGGCCTCTCCTACCAGGCCCAAAGTGATGAGTTGTGAAAGAACTAGCAAAAGGCTCAGGTCTTATTCTCATTGCCTTGTGTTTAGTTGTGTACACACAGAGATGCACAGATATTCACTCAAACTCTCAGCTAGTGTGCTGGCCAAGGCTACAAAAGTTTGATCATTCTGTTTTACAGAAACTTCATTTCTCCATCCAGGTTGAGCTGAGGGTTACAACAGGCACTAAGCCTCCTTCAGCTGAAGCTGTAGCTCTGTAGGTGCCCGGAAGGTTTGTAAGTCAGAGGTTCATGCTGGGGATTGGCTTGAGCTCTCCCTCCCTCTCCCCACCTAGACACAGAAATACCCAAAGCTGAGACTCCCACTGCCCGCTATCCCTCCAGTTCCCCAGAGAGGGTCAAACAGCCCTAGTGACAAGGAGAAAGATAAGTAAGAGGAGTAGGGAGACTTCTGCTACCTCCAGAAAATGAGGAGATTACTAACCCTTTACTGAATCAGGAAAAAAAAGGGATTTTGGTCCAAAACTAAGTTTTCAATATAATTCCAGGGTTTCAATGGTTTTCTCTTCAAAGCTCCCTAAGGAAAAATTCTTGCAAATCTGGGAAGTTTGTCCTTTCTTTCTTTTTTAAAATTCCTTTATTTATTTTTATATAGTGCCTCACATGGGCTAGGCAAGTACTCTACCACTGAGCTACAACTCCAGCCCTAGTTCGTCCTTTCTTTATCTAACTGCAGCCTTTCAGGCTTCAGAATCAGCTATGTTGTCTCTTAGTGGGCCTTTTAGGGGTTCTGTGATGGTACGCTTTGTTTTTCACATACCTGAGATTTAGGACAGCATCATCGTTCCCATCAGCACTTGCATAGAGAAGGTGATCAGGATGTGCGATTGGCTTAAAAAGAGCTGATGACAAGACAGGTGTGAGACTCTGTGATGGTAACAACAGTCCAGAAGGTCAAGATCACAGTGACTGACATATCTAAAGATAAAAGAGATGAACAAAGATCCCAGAAACTGGAAGTTTTCACTTCACATTCAGCATATTCCTTAGACAGTATGAGCTATAAAGGGGCTTAGAAATCGCATGGTCTTGATTTCCCCATTTAATATAAGGGGAAGCTGAGGCCTGACGAAGGCCACACAAAGCAGAGCAGGATCGGAAAGTCAGGATCCTAGAGCCCTAGCTCCCCCGCAGGCTGATCCTCTTCTCCCTACATTATACGGCTAAGTATTCTGGTGGTAGTGTCTGCTTGAGAATCCGTGGCTACTCTGCTCAGAAAGAAAGGCCATCAGTACTCAGGCATGATTAATGTGGGCTACAGCCCACCTCACTGGCTTCTCCAGCCTCTCCAGTCCCATTGTCCTCGGGACCACAGAAATCTGAGGAAAAACTGGGTATCCTGAGCCAGGGTGAAGCCACCTACGACCAAGGTCTATTCCCAGAAGGAACACAGTGTCATCAGAGACACAGAAAGGGACAGAGATACAGGAAGAGGCTGTTGGCAGTCTGCGTTAACGGTGTCTGATTGAGTTAGTGACTCAGCAGCTTGTGCCAGTCCCTTCGCTTGGCTATAATGTGGGATGACGGTAGTGCCCAGATCCCAGCTAAAGCGGTTCTTAGGAGTTGGTTTTGGCAAGCATGCCAGCCTATCCCTAAAGGGACTACTGGCTCCATAGGTGACTTTAGAGATTTTAGAACCTCTTTCCTGTTCCCTCTCTAGGGCTATACATCTGCCTTCTGGTTTGGTCCTCTATTATGCTTTTTAATCTTGACTCTTTTCTATACCTTCATCCAAGATATTGGCCTCAGAGCACTTTTCCTGCTGATCTCTGATGTCCTTTCTTCCCAAGCTCAGTGTATAATTACCTTTTTCTTCAATATGTAGTCTGTGTGTGTGTGTGTGTGTGTGTGTTAGTCTGTGTATGTTACTATTGATTGATCCTAGGATGCTTTACCTCTGAGCTACATCCCCAGCCCTTTTGTTTTTTATTTGATATGAGACCTCACTAAATTGCTGAGGCCAGCCTCAAACTTGTGATCCTCCTGCCTCAGCCTCCTGAATTTCTAGGATTACAGGTGTGCACCACCACGCCTGGCCCATCAATTTGCAGTCTCAAATAGGCACTCTGAACTCAGCAGCTTCTATAAGGGATCTGTGCATTGTTCTTTCTTATAAAATAGTTATGAAGCTATCATCATCCTCCAAGTGCTGAGTGCTGTGTGAAGCACTCTGGGGACTACAAAGGAAAACAACCTTTGCTTTTAAGATACTGAGAATATGTAGGAAGAGACCTAAATGTTAGCCCATTAAAATATCATGTATTTAGAAAAATAATAATAAAAGTGGGCCAAATGCTGTCAATCTTGCTACTTAAAATGCGGTCTTCAAACTAGTAATATTGTCACACTGGGGAGTTTGTAAGAATTGGAAAATTTCGGGCCCCAACCTAGAATTTGAATTTTAACAAAACGTGCATGCGAGTCACCTGATGGTGCTGATGCTACTGGTGCACGGATCGCACCTTGAAAAGTGCAATTTCAGAGCACAAAAAAAGGGATGTTCTGCCTAGCTGAGTGAAGGGGTAGTGTCATTGAAAGCAGCACCAAAGAGGTGGCATATGGGCAAGGAAGGACACAGAGAACTTTGCCAAGTGGATGGAAGGAAAGGACAAGGAGATGGAAGTCCAGGCAGAGGAAATAACACAGATAATGGCACAGAGGCATGAAAAAGTGCATTTTGGGGAATGGTAGCTGTTATACTGGTAAGTAACTGATAATATAGGCAGGGAGAAATCTTTTGTGGCTGTGTCAACAGAGACACAACATAGCAACAGGGATTCAAGAAATTCTTTGAGTAGAGGAGCAACAAGATCACATCCTTCTCACTTAAATAAAGACAGTAGGTTGGATGAGAGAAAGCCAAACAACAGCAAGAAGCCTGGAGAGTTAACTGCCATATTCTTGGCATGGAATAAATAAGGACTGGGAGTAAAGCAATGCTGTCAGAATGTGTATTATTTTAAGTTGCTAAATTTGTGGTAATAGATAGCTAATACAGATTTTGATATCTGGAAATGAGATGATTTCTTAACAAATACCTAAAAATATGGTAGCAGTTGTAGAGCCAGACAAGGGGCAGTAGCTAGAAGAATTTTGGAAAATAATGCATGAGAAAGTTTAAATTGCCTTAAACAGACTCTTAGTAGAAATCTGGACTTTAAGGACACTGCTGGTAAGGGTTAAGAAGGAAATGAGGAAGATGTTCTTGGAAATTAGAGGAAGGGAAATCCTCAGTATAAAATGACAGAAACTTAGCAAAATTGTCTCCTGAAATTAGGTAGGAAGCAGAAATTATAAGTGATGAACATATATTTATAGCTAAGGAGAGTTCCAAGCAAGGCATTGAAAGTGCCGTTCATTTTCTTCCTGTCATTTACAGTAAATGTAAGAGAGAGAAACTGAGGGGAAAATGTTGAATAAAAAGGAAAAAGGACCTAATGATTTTGAAAATTCTCAGTCTCTCCACATAGCAAAAGATACTAAAATCAAAAGATTTATTTTCAGGAAAGCATGCTTTAGAGGAAAAAGCTGAACTTGCTATAATACATTTTGCTAAAATCTCATAAAGACAAAAGATCAGAGTAGTGATCACTTTGATTACAATAAGATCCGAGTATTTCATTACACACTAAAAGGATCCGTGTTTGGTCCCTTTCAAGTGATTCAGTGTGTGCTTCAAGTTCTTTCAATCAAAGCAGAGGATCTCTGCAAGACTTAGAGCTTTGTTCCTTAGGTATCTCAGCAGGAACCAAGGATGGAGGATGGATTATCTTGAAAAAATTTGTGTGTGTGAATTTGTCTTAATGGAGCCAGTCCCTGTAAAATCCATAGAATATCACAAGTTCTTTAAAAAATTCTTTCAGCAGAAAGACTGCCAACATGGACAAAAGGGGCTGGGAAAGCACAAAGTTAAGGAGGCTTTGGAACCCTCAAAACTACTGGTTGGAGGAGGGCTGACAGAACTGCACAGCTGCAGACAGTGCTACCTTTTATGAAAATGGAACAGTGACTCAGAGGGTGGAGCTGAGAGCCAGGGAGGGGTATTCTCAGGCATGACACCCAGTCAAAAGATGCTTGCCCAGCTGAAATTCAGAATTGCCATAGACTAGTTAACTGTTTTTTGATGTTTCATACTTTGCCCCTTTTGGACCAGCATATTTCTAGCTGGTATTCTATGACTATCTCATCCTGTTAGGTGTGTTGGGACAAACATTCTGTTTCTTTACATTTACAGGTCCACAGATAGAAAGAAATTGTGCCAAGGAGTTACACTTAATGGATTACATCCAGGAGCCTCATCTGCACCTGAAACTGAGATGATGAAAATTTGAACTTTGAACTGATGTTATAATGGAATAAGTCTTTTGGAAACTTGGAAAGCAGTGAATATGTTTTGCTTATAGGCAGTGTGGAAATCATTGGGGAATCAATGAGTGGACTCTATCAGGCAGAATTCTAAGATATCTCCTGACAACCCCAACCTATAGCACACACCCACTATATGTTTCTTTGAGAGAACCTTGATTGATAGACTCTTTGTCTGCATCTTGACTTTTACTCTTTATATTCATGCAGAGGCTTGGCAAAGGCTTGTCACAGATCGCCACCCCTTCACCTTTAATCTTAAAATAAATACCAACTTCTTACTATGGTTTAAAGGACCTCTAAATTTAATACAATTGTTTTTACCCTTGATTGCAAAAAAAAAAAGGAATGAAAAACATGTGGTAGAATTCTTGCCTAGCATGCTTTAGACTCTGGGTTTGATCCCCAACACCTCAAAAATGAATGAATGAATGAATAAAAGAATTAGTAAACAAATAGCAATGATGTTTTAGCCCCACCCCTAAACTTTTAATTTTAGTCACATCTTTTTCTATTTTATCTTTTACACTCTATGCTCCAACATGTTTTGCAGCTGTATGTTGTATATATTTAACAGCTGGCAACTCTCTGGAAAGAAAAGTCCTGATATGTAGCATTAGTCAATTTCCACTGTGTGAATACTCCCAAAAAGACCGATTTCAAACTACCAATGAGATATCACTCAATACAGAGTTGGGAAGACTTGCTAACACTTGGCTTTCATAAGCTGGTATGAATAGGTTTTGGTATGCTAGTGATACTAACTATGCCACATGGTCTCTGTGACTGAATGTTCCAAGTTCTCTCTCTATACCCTCCTTCCCACACCACCTTCTTCCAATCTCAGATTATATCTTAAAAGAGCTTCTTCTCTAGTTCCTAGCTACATCTTGGTTACATATTCCCAGGCTGAATGGTACTTTCCTCTTGCTAGCCATACTTTATGTCAAGTTTGATGTCAGTCTCCCCTGTCTGTCAGGGCAGGGACCATGTCTTTCCTGTTCACCACTATCTCAACCACCTAGCTGTGTTTGGTTGGTACACTGTAGATACTCAATACATCTTATGTCCTTTCTCCTTTGAGACTTCCACTTTGCAGAAGTAAGAGACCTAGTCTTCTGCTGAGTGAAAGTGTGGTAGAGGACTTCAAAGAGATAATAAATTGGAGCAGCTACTACGGGAATGACAACAAATGGCGAGTAAAGAGGATAAAAGAGCTGCTTGGTGTCTGTTGATTCCATACAAATGGTTAAAAGTCGCAAGCTCTAAGTGGACAAAAAGAACAGGGAATCATGAATAATTGGGACTTACAAACATGGGGGACATGGACAGTTGGATTGGCCATGGAGTGGTGATTAGCATTCAGGACCCAGGGAAAGGCAATGAATGAATGATTTGGGAATCAGCTGAGCTTAGCACCACCTGGGCGGAAACCATACTTGCCTGACAGACAGGCTCAACAATCTTTGGTGGCTTCAGGTCTGGTGTGTTGACATTTTCTTCTGATTTCTCTGTGGTTCTGTGGAGTTGCCTTTGCATTCTTAGGGCCTACATTCAGGAGACTGAAGGATGAATAGCCTTAGTGATCCTGTGCTGACCTGGTATTACGGCTTCTCCCTTTGGAACCCTCAGACCTGGCCCTGAGTGTTCTGCCGTCTCCCTAAGTCCAGTCATTGTCAAGGAAGCATCTCAAGCTGGTCCTCCTTGGTGAGGCTCAGGGAGGGTATCTAGCTATCTCATGGGAACTGTGTGATATCCAATCACCCCTTTACAAACTCGTTCCCATCCAATTTTAAAGCTCCTGCCATCATCATGGGGCTGTTAGTAGCTTCCTGGATAGAACAACCAACAGTTCTTATTTGTAGAGGGGAGAAAATTGACATGATTTGGATCCAATTATTGATTAGCTAATTCAGGCTTCTGTTACCTCTTCTTTAGTTGGTTTGTTCACCTGAGTCCTATGTATTTTTAGATACTTGGTATGACATCATTTTCCCAGAAAACTTTTTCTATTTGAATTCGGTTAGACCATCACCTCCTGTGCCTCCTTTAAGGATACCATTCATCACAGTGGATTATAATTGCCTCTTTCCCTAATGCCACAAATACTTACTGAGCATGAACTATTCTTGACACTGTGTTAAGTATTACAATGGAGCACAATATGGATGCAGTTCCTGGGTGAATGTCTAAAAGAGAGTAGACATTAATCAAATAATCACATGAATTAGTAAACTAAAACCAAAATGGTGAGCTGAAAAGAAGTTATGTTCACCCTTTGAAATCAAATAAGAAATAAATATAACCTAGATATGGAGACAGTAGCCTGAGAAGACTTCCCTGGGGAAGCAATGCTTAGCTGAGATCTAAAAAATGAGTAGAGTTAACTGGGAATAGAGAAAATAAGTGGACTCCAGACCAGGGCAAGATCATGTGGAAAGGTCCTGTGGCAGGAAAGACCAGTGTAACTGTGGCTCAGAATGGGAAGGACAGCATGGTAAAGAATGAGGCTATAGTAATAGTCGGGTGGCACATCACATGCAGATTCATGGACTATACTTAGCGTTTTGTGTAAGACCTGGCACATTGTTGTCTGCATTTATGAAGGCAAGGGAACCACTCCTAGAAACTTCCTAGATCTACAGATGAAGCTCTCCAGGAAGTCCCTAAAGTATCCCCTCTTTATGGAAACAATTAATCTTATCATTGCCCTGGCAAGTGTAAGCAGGAAAGATGAGGCCTAGATTTATAGTGCTTGGCTCAGGGCCCTACCAGAGACAAGGGCAAGACATTTGTTAAACTCTGCCCATCATTTAAATATAGAAGTGGATACAAGAATATTCAGAAAAATTTCTTCAAGGACAGAGATTTCAGAGGATTGAAATAATTGAACCTGATTTCCCACTGTCAGATGTGTTTTTGAGAATGAATAGAAGAAAATCTAAGGTGGATCTAGCTAATGAGATAGCTCATAGGAAACCAAGTCTAGCCAATGACATCAAAGTAAAGATAAACAAACAAAACAACAACAACAACAAAAAAAACCCAAACAACCCCCCCCCCCAAAAAAAAAAACCAGTGACTTTACTTAAGTTCCTGACAATTCTAGGTAATCCTTGCTTTGGAAGTCCATTTTCAGTCATGACTCTCCCTGGAGAGTTTGCCCCAGAGCGAATCTCTTTAGAACCAAATGAGGCAAGAGAAGAGAGAAAGTGAATTGTGCTCACTGTTCGAGGACTTTTCTAAGAATCAGAGTGGTCCAAAGACAGAATGAACTACCTCAGGATACACAGACCTCAAAAAATTCAAATATAAGCTGGAATACCACCTAAGGGGTGTAATAGAGGAGAATCAAGCATGTGAGTGGCTCTATGTGGCCTAAGGGTTTCTTCCCACCATGAGAATCTTAAAGGCAGAGAGAATGAACATTTGCTATAGGAGGGGAGGAAATGAGACATCAGAAAGCGAAAGAAGGTGCTAGTAAGAAAACAGTAACAAGGAAGAAGAGAAGGACTTCATTTCTTCTTGAGTGGAGGCAGCTTAGGTCATCGCACTTAAATTTCATCTGGACTTGTGAACCAGGAGAAAGAAATCTAATAACATTCCTCTGGGATCAATGGCCTCCAAGTTGAGCTCTTACCTGCATGTCCAGCCAAGGCCAGTGGATGTGCTTTCCAGATTTGGGGAATTGAGCTAGAGTTATAGTTAGATGGGTGTTAGTTATTTCTTGCTTTGTAGCAAATTCCCTCAGTACTTAGCAGCTTGGAACAAGAGATACTTAACTCACACAGTTTCTGAGGATCAGGAATCTGGAAGATGTGCATCTGGGTGGTTCTGACTCAGTCTTTCATGAAGATGTAGTCAAACTCTTAGTCAGGGCTGCAGTCATCTCAAGGCTCAACTGGGGCTGGACAATATACCTCTGAGATCATGTTCATGGTTATTAGCAAGCTTCCATTCCTTGCTGGCTGTTGGCAGAGACATCTATTTTTTGACACATGGGCCTTTCCATAGTTTACTTGAGAGATTTCCTGACATGGCATCTGGTTTCTTACAGAGGAAGTAATTCAGGAGGGAAAGAAATGTGAGCAAGTGAGTCAAATCATGCCACAAAAGTTAGAAGGACTGGCATGTAGAATATACAAAGGTCTCCTATAAATCAATAATAGGAAGATAAATTGTCCAACTAAAAATGGACAAAATATTTAAATGGAAACTTCACAAAAAAAGATAAACAAAAAACACATCAGAAGATGCTCAATTATTTGTAGTAAGCAAAGAAATAAAAATTAAAATCTACAGTGAGATACTGCTACAGAATTATAAGAATGGCTTAAGTTAAAAAGACTGAAACATCAAGCACTGGAAGAATATGTAGAACAAGTTGAATGACCATACATTCCTGCTGGAAGTGTACAATGGTGTAATTATTTTAAAACAGTTAAGTTACATGTACTTTGTACCATTTTTAGATATTCATCCAGAAGAAATGACTTCAACTGTTAACAAAGACTATTATGTCAAAATTCATAACAGAATCATTTAAAATAACCAAAATCTTGAAAATATTCGTGTTCATCCAACAAATCCAACTTAACCTTCCCACTCCATCTTCAAGAATTAATACCCAATTAATTCCACAAATAATTATATAATGGTATACCCAACAACATAAATATCCCATGAACATTAGACTAAGCAAAAGAAGCTAGATATGAGAGTACATTTTCTATCTATTTATCTATCTATCAATCTATCTATTTATCTTTCTATTTATCTATCATCTATCTATCTAAAAATAGATAGCATTAGAAATCAGATTAGTGATTTCACAGAGTATGAATTTAGGGGACATGGACTTCAAAGTGGCACAAAGAATATTCTGGAATGATGGAAATATTCTACACTTTTGTTGTGGTGATGCTATATGGGTTATATTTGTACCTTATGAAAACTGACTTTAAAAGAAGGAAAAATTTAAAAATATGTAATCTAAAAATATTTAGAAATGCAAAGAACAATTCAGAGAAACCAAAATAGCACCTGGAAACTTTATTTCTCTCTCTTAGTTTTTCCAAGATCAGCTATCCAGGCAAAAATAATATATAAGAATAATATAATTAATTACTATAATTACATACACATAGATACAGTTAAATGGATAGCTATAGACAAAATTTTTTTTCATCACAGGGAAAATACTGGTTTTAAAACATTTATGGGAAAAGATTACATTATAAGCATGATAGAAGATCATAATAAATTTTCCAAGTAAAAAATTATAACGATCACTTTTTCAAAACTCAGTATAAAAAAACCCTTATCACTGAAGGATAATTTTAAAATTTACTTTATTTTAAAATGTTCTTCTAAATAACTTGAGTCAAAGTATAAATCAAAGCAAAAATTATAGAGTTATTTTTAAATGAGACCTTTATGTCTCAAAACATGGTATGCATTAGAGATTAACTCAGAGAGTAAAATTAGAGTCTTATAGTTGCAATAATTTATTTGTTAACTCAACAAATATTTACTGAGATCCTACCGTGTTCTAGGAACTTCTATAGGCTCCAGGGATATAGCCAGGGATGCATGTAACATCTCTCAGAGAGTAATGTGCTAGTAGAAGGACACAGCGGGGGGGGGGGGGGGAACACACACACACACACACACACACACACACACACACACACGATGTTTCAGAGAGCAATAAATTCTATGAATAAAAATAGATCTTAATCCTGTGGGTAGAAAGTGTCAGTCATGCAAGCATTGGAGCCACTCATGAAGATAGAGTCTGCTATAATCAGCAGAGGTAAAGAAAATATTAAGTACAAAGACTCCGAGGAAGCTGGAAGTGCAGCAAGCAATTGCTCCACTTAATTGGCAGGAAGAGAGGTCAGAGAAATGGTGTGGGGTCATATTGTATAGGCTATAATAATGACTTTGATTTTTAATCTAAGTGGAATGAAGAAGCTTTGGAAGGTCTTGAGCAAAGGATAGCATGATATGACCTATTTTAAGAGGATCACTCCAGTGATCCTACCTGGTGAAAAGGGTAGAAACAGGGAGTTCAATTGGAAGGTTTCTGTAATAACCCATGTAAAACATTGTGGAGACTTGGATCAGAATATCATCAGTAAAGTTTGGCAGAAATGGCAATATATAAACAATAAAGAAAAAGAGAATATAAAACATTTAATAATTCAACTAAAAAATCTAGGAAAGGACCAGTTAAAATTTTCAACAACAATCTGGGAGAAGAGAATTGAAGAGGAGAGGGAGAAATTAGTGAATTAAAATCTAGAAAGATAGCAAATTGAAAAATAAATACTAAATCTAGTTCTTTGGAAAGCCCAATAAACTAGAAGTTGTTGGTTAAGTGAATAAAGGAAAAGAAAAGTTACAATATAGAAATATTACATCCAGAATGAAAATGAGGTTATAACCTAAAATATAAAAAGTAAAAATTATAAATGAGTATAATCATGTGAATTAACAAGTTTTAGAAAAGTATATGTAAGCAAAAAGTAGAATAATATAAACAGAATAATAGTGAAGTGGAATAATCATGCCAGAAATTGGAAACTTTAAAAATAAAAGGCACTCCGCCAGAAAGTTTTACAGGTGATTTCAATCTTAAGACTTAGCTAGTTTCTGGGCTGGAGATATAGCTCAGTTTGTAGAGTGCTTGCCTCTCATGCACAAGGCCGTGGGTTCAATCGCCAGCACCAAAAAAAAAACCCCAAAACAAAAAAAAAAAAAAACCAAAACCAAACTTGGCTAGTTTCCATGTATCCACACTATTCTAAAACAGAAAAATTTCAAAAGTTTCTCAGCTCATTTCATAACATTCACATAGCTCCTATTCTACACCTAGCAAAGGTAGTACAAAATCCTACATAAGTCACAAACAAATTGAATTTAGTAGTATATTGTAATACCTATTATCTGACCAAGTATAGTTTATCAAGCAACAGGGTATTGATTTAAAATATCAGACTCTGGAGCTGGATAGCCTAAGTTCAGATTTCCATCTTGATATAAATCTAGTAACTGTCTATACAGCCTACTTAACAGTTGGGTCTCAGTTTCCTAGTCCATAAAATGGGGCTAATAATAGTGTCTACTTTTAACAGTTGTAAAGATTATGAGTTAATATCTTAAAGCATTTATAAAAAGCACCTTACATGTAGTAAGAACTCACAAATATTAGCTATTATTATTGGTTTCTACATTTAGGAATGTATTATTTGTACTAATAGGTCAAAAGAGAAAAGCCATAAGATAATCTTATTAGATATCAAAAGGTATTTTGAGGGTTGAGGTTGTGGCTCAGTGATAGGGCACTTGCCTAGCATATGTGAGGCACTAGGTTCGATTCTCAGCACCAAAAATAAATAAATAAATAAATAAAATAAAGGTCCATCAACAACTAAAAAAATTTTTTAAAAAGTATTCTGAGAAAGTTTAATATTTATCTTTAAAACTCTTAGTACATAACAAGAAGAAATATACTTTCTTTTTTTTCTTTTTTGGTATCAGTGATTGAACCAACAGGCTCTTAACCACTAAGCTCTTTTTTATATTTTATTTAGAGACAGGGTCTCACTGAGTTGCTTAGGGCCTCACTATGTTGCTGAAGCTGGCTTTGAACTCATGATCTTTCTGCCTCAGCCTCCCGAGCTGCTGAGATTACAGGCATGCACCCCTGTGCCCAGGTGAGAAATATGCTTTATTAAGATGATAAAGTATCTTTTCTTGAAATCAATAGCCTTCATATTTAAGGATGCCTACCATCATTTTTATCTCAACAGTGTTCAAGAAACTCTAGCTGAAGTAAGAACAAAAACAAGTTTTACTATTATTTATAGACATAATTGTTTATCAGGGAAACACAACACAGATCAAAATTCAAATAGGATTTTGAAAAATCAACAATTATCCTAACTTCATCCTGAAGAATAAATGTGTAAAACCGTCAAGAGCATTTTGAAGAAGAGGAGTACTAGTGTACCTTTGCCTAATAGCTTTTGAACTATTGTACTGTGTGCAGCTATAGCAGAAGAGAAATAAAAGATTAGAAGAACATATGATAAAGTGGTGTTTCAAATAAATGAAGAGCATTGGTTTATAATAGTATTGTAGTAGACATTGTAGTAGACATTGTCTTATAATTAACAAATGTATCACTTCTTTGTTGATGGAATTGCTACATGGTTTCTGAAATCTGTTATTTTCAGAGTTTTTTTGCAGAGTCAATTTGAAACCGGGCACTGGATGATTATTCTAGAAGCATATAGCTTATTGAGAAGGGCACATTCATTCTCTAGGAACAATTTTTCAGTTGCTTTTTTGCATAATTTGAGGTCATATTATTGGGTCTGTATGTGTTCATGGTAAATATACCTTTTGTTCTATTGTTCTTTTTTCTTATATGTGATACTCATCCTTTTTCCATAGGGCAGTTTTGCCTTAAATTCTTTTTGACCTATTAAGAAGTTGTCTCCAACTTCTTGTTTGTATTTGTTTCATATATCCTTTACTACTCATTTATATTAATCCATTCTGAATCCTTTTGTTCTATAAGTTTCTTAAAAACAATCATGGGGTTGGAATTGTAGCTCAGTGATTGCCTAGCATGTGTGAGGCACTGGGTTTGATCCTCAGTACCACATAAAAACAAAAATAAA
The DNA here is from genome assembly GCA_004024805.1 of Geosciurus inauris. NCBI lineage: Eukaryota > Metazoa > Chordata > Mammalia > Rodentia > Sciuridae > Geosciurus > Geosciurus inauris. Next base: position 103,169 of record PVHX01004029.1, read on the forward strand.
TAAAATAAAGTCATAAAAAATGAAAACTAAAAGAAACATTGATGGACCCTTTTAAAAATGCACCCCAATTATCTTGATTTTTAATTGATGACTTCAATTAGTTCACAATTATTTTAAAGCTATATAGGCATGTATTACTGCCATTATTTTTCACGTGGTGCATGTACTATACATTTAAAAAAATTTTTTGTAGTTATAAATGGGCAGAATTTCTTTATTTTATTTATTTTTATGTGGTGCTAAGGATTGAACCTAGCGCCTCACACATGCCAGGCAAGTGCTCCACCACTGAGCTACAGTCCCAGCCCTACTATATATTTTTGATATCTTTAGTTCCTCTGTTGCATTAAATAGAAGAGATTATCTGGCTAGTTTAAAAGTTGTGTTATTTTTCATTTTTGTGGTGTTTGCCTTAATTTTTAAAAGCCCCATCTCTATGTTGATTCATTCCTATTAATCATGAATATAATGAATATCCATATACATACTACACAGCTTAGAAATTAAAACCTTTGGAAACAAAAACCTTGGTAGAACTCACCAGTATATCTCTTTTCATGATATTTCCTTCCCATCCCCTCAAAGTTAGTCCCCTTTTAAATGTGAGGTGTATCACCCCCTATCCATGACGTGATTATTTTTACTGCATTTATATTTATCCCTATATTATGTACAGTATTGTTATGCATCCTTCAAACTCAAAACAAATGGTATCAGTTGGTATGTGTCCTTTGCAACTAACTTTTTTTTTACTCAGCACTGTATGATTTATCTGAATTGATATATACATTTATGTTAATGCAGTGTAGTGTATTATATATATGCATTATATGACTAAACCACAATTAATTTGTCTAAGGTATATATTATCCAGTTTCAGTAGCAGGAGACTGGAATAGAGAAAAAATGAACATCCCTTGGGATGATTTAAGAAGACCAAACAAAAGTGGTTACCAAGATGAATTAGTAAAAGGAAACAAATTTTCCAAATCAGCCATTCAGTAAATTGACCTAGAGTCCAAAATCTCAATAAGTTGAAAAACAAACTATGGTAGCAAAAATAATTCCATCCTCTAATGCCCCCTCTGTCAGTCTGCTCAGGGTGCCATAACAGAATACCAGAGACTAGGGCTGGGATTGTAGCTCAACGCTAGAGCGCTTGCTTCGCATGCATGAGGCTCTGGGTTCAATCCTCAGCACCACATACAAAGCAATAAAATAAAGACATTGTGTCCATCTACAACCAAAGACTAGCCAGTTTAGAACAGAGATTTATATTCTCACAGTTCTGGAGGCTGGAAATTCAAAATCAAGGTGCTATTTGGGTTTGTGTCTGGCGAGGGCTCTCTTCTTGGCTTGCAGGCTTTGCCTTTTCCCTGTGTCTTCACCTGGCCTCTTCTCTTGTATGCATGGACAGTGAGAGAGAGCTTTTTCTCTTCTTATGAGTACACTAGTCCTGTCAGGTTAGGGTCTTACCCTTATTACCTTATTTAACCCTAATTACTTCCTCAAAGTCTCTGTAAATACAAAGGCTCTATAAATACAGTCACATTGGGAGTTAGAGTTTCAATGTATGAACCTGAGAGAGACAGAATTCGGTATAGAATTGCCCCAAATCTTATAAGTTATTTAACGATTACCACAGCAACATCACACAAGAGCAATCTCAATGTCAGTGGTTTACAACAACAAATATTTATTTTTCTTGCTCATGTGAATTTTGGGTAGGTATCAAACGTAGAGATCTCCCTGCCTGTCTTCATGCTTGCTGCATGGGAAGGAAAAGAAAAACTGGTCATAATTAATCAAGAGAAGAAAAATTTGGATCAGAGGCATGTCCAAATGAAAAAAATAGTCTGTGTGAAGGCATTGTGGCAGGAAACAGAATTATCAACAAAGTGGCAGGCACTGAAGCCTTCAGACAGTTGAGGGATTCACGATCCAAGTGACTACTGGAGATTTAGAGTACTGAGCAATCCAGAATGAAGAAAATCAGGCCCAGAGAGAATCTGAGAGTTGACTGCAGACATAAAAGGGAAGACTTAACTTCACTCATTCACTCACTCATTCATTCAAAAATTCTTACTGAATGCTAACTTGTGCCATGCATACTGTCCTGTATGTTAGGGATATAGCAATTAATGAAATGGCCACATACCTACCCATTATTAAACTTACATTTATGATAAGGGACACAAACAATTAACAAAACAAAGAAGCCAAATATAAAGTTTGCAGAAGGTGATAAATGGTAAGGAGAAAAAGGTAAAGAAGAGGGTTAGGGTATATTGGTGTGAGTGTAGTGTATTCAGAAAGGATGGATAGGGTAGTTGACATCTGAGCAAAGATCAGGAGCAGATGGAGACTATCAGGTGAGAGTGTTCCACACAGTGGCACTTGGAAGTGCAAAGACTTTCCATAGTTGAGTTCTGGGAGTCAAGGGTTGAAGAAAAGCAAAAAAGCCATTTTGAGGAAGAGTAGGAGATAAAGCCAAACAGGTATTGGGTGAGGGTGAGAGGAAAGAAGGGAGAGATCAGGTCAGACCTTGATTGAGGCATTGCAATGCCTCAAGAGTTTATGTAATGAGATGGGGTGTTACTGAAGTGTTTTGAGCCCAAGAGAGACATGGTCTTATCTATCTGTTACAGAGACAGCTGGGCTACCATGTTGAATGCAGACTGGAGGGGTCAGGCAAGGAGCATAATTCTCTGTGAGCCTGAGAAAATAATTGGAGTAAGTGGCATAAGAGGCTGACTTTACTAACTAACTAACTAACTAACTAACTAACTAACTAACTAACACTATTAGCTGTCTACCAGTGAAAGCACCACATCACCTTAGAATTATACTCACCGAGTTGATACTGATCCCAGCAGATGCCAGGGATATGGACACTGGGAAATCACTTCATTGAATAGGGTATCAGACTCCATTACATTTCAGAGTCCTCCTCCTATGGAGAGACCAGGATTCTACAGCATGCATCATCTTAATCTACCCCAACTAGAACATAAGTTCCATGAGAGCAGGGAGTTTTGTCTGGTCTGTTCATTGCTCAGTTCCCAGTGTCTAGAATAATGCTAGTGTATAGCAGGTGCTCAATAAGTATTTGTTAAATTCATGGGTGTCTCTGTTAAACTTATTACAGGACCTTAAATAAGATACTCCTCTGTACCTCACAGAATAAAAAAGCTGGACTGAATGGCATCAATGATCTTTCTAGGTTGGCCAGTGTGATTCCCATTTTTAACTCTGAGACATCCTTTCTAAAGTGCTTTGCAGACTAAGTGGTACATAAAGGGGCTCTTAAGGGAATAAAAAGCAAAGATGGATCAGAGAACCCTTAAGATAAGAGGATGTACATGAATAACTTCTAGGGCTGTCCTCTTTGCTATTCACAGGGTTATAATTCCAATAAGGTATGTTTCACTCAAAACAAAGGGTACAAGACACTGAGAAGCCAACCTAAGCATGTCTTTACTTCAAGAAAGTCAGCCTGGTCAACAGTGTGCTTACAGGCCCCTGAAGCTTTCCTGGGAGAAACAGCATAAATAAAAAGCAGAGATTTCATTTAAGGGTATCGAAAATACATTTTTTAATTTTGATGAGGTTCACAAATGACAACACTGACATTTCTTTAAACAAATAGCTCCATCAAGGCACAACATTACCAGGTGTCCCCAGATGCCCAAGAGGCAGTGATTTCATGTCCCCCTGAGGTTTAGCAGAACTTCCACATCAACAGAATGGCTGATGAGGACTAGATTTGCTATCAGATAAGCCAATGAGACATGCTGTCATGTTTATTAGATACAGAATCAAATATAAAAATGATGCACAGTAGGTAATTGCAACAAGCTTATTCTGCACTTAGCTTTAGTTTCTTTTAAATGAAGAAGACAGTTTTCCATATCAAGAAGGATGCAAATATGTATATCTTCCATGGAGCCTTCTTTACAAATTGCTTTCATTACACATTAAAAGAAGTGGAGTTTAGCTTCATTGTGACCTACAAGAAATAAAAAACACCTAGAGCTTAGTTATTAATTGTCTGGCTCTTGACATTTATTATTTCACCTGCTCTTTATATTAATGTTAGGAGGTAGTTTGTATTAAAACCCTCAGTTTACAAAGGGAGAAACCAAAGCTCAGAGAGAGTCAGTGACTGGTTCATGGTCATAGAGCCAGTAGAAGGCAACAGTTCTTGAACCCAAGACTCTGCTCTTAATTCAGAAGTACATGACATTTTAGCATATACTCCAAAAGGGTAAGTAACTCAAATGCTGGGGTAATCACAATTATAATGGCAAGTAAACAGGATGTGTATTTCCTGGCCTGATGATCTCAGTGTCACAAGGAAAGAGCAGAAAAATGGAAGATGGACTCAGTAGGGTTTCAGCTATGGGGTCTCAGTGTCCTTTCTCCAGACTGATGTGGCTACCTTCCTATGTGGATTTTTTTTCAATTATATGGGCCCAGAGATCCTCACAATATAGAATACATCCTTGAAATACATGGTTATCCATCCTCCCACCTGACAGTATGAGGCAGTCACCTTCTTCCTAGGTCCATTGAAAACTGCTCAATCCTGAAGGTCTCTGCGGCGCCGGCCAAAGGCTTTGGAACCCACATCAGTGGGCACAAAGTTGTCTTTTACCACACCCCCTGACCTGCTCAGCAGGCCTGCCAGCCGGTGGGTCACGCAGGTGGCAGTGTTGCAGGCTCGCTTCTGGGCTGTGACGCTGGTTTGCAGAATGGAGAAAGAAAAGAAGGCCTGTCAGTGAGGGTTAGGGGAGGAACCTGCCCCATGGGACCATCATGATAAAGTTGCTGCTCTGAGAGGCATCAATTTACCTTAAGTGTTTCTCCTAAACATAATTATCAGAGCAGAAAATCACAAGGCCATTAGGGAAAATGCCATGATCACTCCCCAAAGACATTCCCAGGAGTGTCAGAAAACCCAAAGGTGACTAAGGGTGACTGGTTATGGAGCACAGGGCTGTAACAGCCCATCTTTCCTGTACCAATAGACTAAAAATCATCAAAGGTTTATGAGACTAGAATGAACTATAGTGCCATATCCAAGGCCATTCACAAGGACTGTAGAATTCACTTCTCCGTCACCAGCATGAAATATCCCTTCTTAGGAAAATGAAAATTCTCTGGTCTTACCTGGAAGAAGAGGAGAGTCTGCAGCATCCAGTCCTATAGGTGCTTACCTGCTCCTTAGTGTTCCTGTTCTTGCTGCTTGAGCTGAGTCACAGGAACCACTCCCCACACCCTGTATCCAGTTACCCCAGGGCTAAGACTACTTCTAAGCACAGATCCTAAACACCATTGTGGCTGAGATGTGGGCTAGAGCAACGACTGACCACAACAGTTCAGGTCTTTTTAGAAAAATAGCTTTATTTCCCAAATGATCAGCACATTCAGAAGCAGGACTGAAGAACTTTGTTATGAAATCCTCAGGGGCCTCAGAGGGCTGTCCTTGCTCTGCTATCTTCCTGGATGATTCTTTTCCAGACTGTGAATTCTCTCCTCTCTCTGCCCACCTGAGGTTCCAGACATCATCTGCTATAGGAAAGCTACCACTAACAGCCTAAATAGCAACCAGAGAGGAACCACATGCATCAAGTTATAGGAAGAAAGCAAGTTAAAAAGGGGAGAGGGGGAGTTCAGATGGCCTCCTGGGGTATGCCAACATGAGGGCGGTGCTCTGTCTCCAAGTCGCTGGCCATATCCCTTTTCTTGCCAGGTGCTCCAACCCCAATTGCAGTTTGGGGGAATGTGTGAAACTTGTTGAGGTCCTGTGTGTACGTGCCCAGCATGCAGGTACTCAGATTACCACACCGTTTAGGTCTGGGGCTGTCCAGGCTGCAGGGAAAAGACATGCCAGACAGTACCATGCACCAGGGATGGCTCCCATGGGTAGTCAACAGAAGGTTAGACCAGACAGGGGAACTATGAGGGAGGAAGGAGATGCAGGCAGGAGGGTAGCTCATTCCTCCATTAGGAGGGCTCAGAGGTGCAGTGAGCCAGGGTAGTGGTAATGTAGGCATTCCACATGCTGTTCAGACCTTCATGCTTGACAGGGGGATTATCAAGGTGGATGCAGGTCAACACATTCCTCTGCTCAGTCAGTGCTGGGGCTAGGCCAGGGCTGATTTCCTTTCTAGGCTTAGGGTGCACAAGGAGTTGGGGCTGGGAAAGGGTGCTCTTCCTGGCCCTGTGACAACATGCACATCTCCATAGATGCCTCAGACCTACCTCAGACACTGTTCTACCTGTCCCCACCCCTTGCAAATGCTTTGCCTTTGCCTGACAAATAACATGAATACTCCTGGTGGGTGTGAAAGAACATCATATATAAATTAACTAGGGCAAACTGAATTTCTAAAATCTCCTGAAATATACCATATCCATCCCTGGTTCCAGGCTTTACCCTTACCAGTCTTAACTCATCCTATGCTGAAAGGTCTTCCTAGGATCACAAGACCAATTCACATAGTTACACGATTCCATATCTTCCCTACTTTCAGAAATAGATCTTTTAAACATGACCTAACCATAATCTCTCCAGCTGACCTCTATCTTCAGTGGACCCCGAGAGAAGATGGGCCCCATGTCCTGCTGAGCACAGACTGCCGGATTTAGGTCATTATATTCTCTCCTACCTCTTGGGATTCACCTTCCTGGATATGTCCGGGGTGGTAGGGAGGCCCTGTGCTGGCCAGGTGGGGAGACTTACCTGGAGTCCTCTGTCTCCTGCTCTCGCTGCAGCTCACTGGCCTTCATCTGCAAATAGTCCTGCACCAGTGCAGCCAGCAGGAGGCGCGCTTCCTCCTCACTGAGCATGGTCAGGTCTGGGCTGTTCTCCAAGGTGGAACTGCAGAGGGGAAGCAAACTAGTGCAGGCTCTGAACCCCTGCCTGCCCGCCTTCTCCCCGGGATAAGCAGCCAGGCCTCCTGTTCCCTGATTCCTCTTCTAAGAATACAGCTGCCCCAACTCCTAACGGAAGGCGGTTTGAGGCCAGTGTCCTCATCAGGAGTCAGGCACCGGTGTGGCCTCTAAGTGGTGGTATACTGGAGCCAGTTCATAACAGGTTAAAGATAAGTGATGTTTAAATTTTAAGGAATTTTGTGAGCTAATTGTTAAATGCAGCCATTTAATAATGGTCATTTAATAATGGCTGGATGACTTTTAAAACTGGCTTTCTGGGGGAAATTTATGTATGTATGTATACATGCATGTAAGTTTATTAGAAACTTTTTCTGATATAAAAATGTGTACCATATAATTTATAAATAGTAGTAAGGCGTAAAATATACGTACATCTGAGTACATATATTTATATATATATTTCCTCCAGAGAGGAACATTCAGTACACCACAATCAAAAAACATGGATTTGTTTGATTCCAGGGGAGGCAAGAGGGTAGTGGAGCTGTCTGCAGGCTGTCTTACCTGAATGACACTGCATGGAGGCTGTTTGCCTGGTACAGGACCAAAATGCTGAGAGCCAGGATCGGGAAGAACTTCTGGAAGCCCATGATGCCCCCCTGCAAGGAAAGAATGATATCATCTCCTGCATCAGTTCCACCAGTTCAAAGTTCTGTGAACCCACAGACTTGGCTTCCTGTCTTCTTCTGCCTGCCTCTTAACTCTTTGGCTGCATTGCTTCAGACTGGTCACTACATTTCTTTTTATCTTTTTTTTTTTTTAATATTTATTTTTTAGTTGTAGGCGGACAGAATGTCTTTATTTTATTCTTATGTGGTGCTGAGGATCGAACCCAGTGCCTCACGCGTGCTAGGCGAGCACGCTACCACTGCGCCATAACCCCAGCCCCTACATTTCTCTTTATCTTTTGTTTCTTCATCAATCAAGTCAACTGCTGGGAGGTCTAGCGGGCACGTGGCAGGGTTTAGCAAGCTGGAGGAGCAATCTTAGCAGGATATACGGGTGGGGAGGTCTCAGCCCTATCCATCTCCCACAAACGCTACCCCCACAAACATACACCTGTTGGCCAAGTCTGGTGCACACTCTAGGAAGCCCCTGCCACATAGCTGCTCCCAAACAAAATCTAAAACTGTTTTGAGGTATTGGGCTTTGTACACACCCGGAGATAGGGAGGGAGAGGGTAAGTAGAGAGGTAGTATCTCTGCAGTAGCAATCTGAGACATCGAACCATTTCTAGTGCTCCGCTGCTCCTCCCTCTGGCAACTCCGTTGCCTGCAAGAACCAAGCTTAACAGTCTTGAAGTTGGGACCCACGCCACTTCTCCGCACTCCCAGAGCCTGCCACTGGGGCTTGCAGTTTAGGGCTGCTGACATTCAGTAGTTGCGCCCATTTGCCTGGGATTCGCTTTGGCCCAGGCTCTGAACCAATTTCCCAAGAACGCTAGGCACCATAAGTGATCGCCGAACGCACCATCTACCGAAATTTACTCCTGCATCCTGCTGTTTGCGCCGTGTCTGGTGAACCCGAGAGTCCCGAGTTTGGCTTTAGCATACCATGCGTGCAGTGGGAAAATATGAGATCCGAGCTGGCAATCTCGTAGGGAGAGAGGAGCAAGAAGCTCCCGCACTGACACTGTCCAATCCTACTGGACCAGAACCTGGGATAAATCGCGGACTGTTTGACCAAGAGACCCAGACAGAAGTGGACAGAGATCTGAGATTGACAGAGAGATAAACTACTAGACAGACTAATGCCTAATGCCGACAGAGGGGAGGGAGTAGAAAGAGGACGGAGAAATAGAATAACCACCTGAGCAGGAATTTCGGGACTCACCTGGAAGGCAGTGGTTTGGAGCAGAGAGGGCGGCGGTGTCGTCCAGCTAGGGCCCTGCGGAAGTTGCAGCGACACTTGGGCTGGGCAGTGGCTTCAGTATCTCCCTGCGCCAGCAGCTGCTCTTATTCCCGCTGCGGTGGGTCGGGAGGGGTCCCTGAGAGCCAGGCGACCAATGGGCGGAGGGGTCCAGTGCCCCAGCCAGATTGCGTCACCCCATTCTTCCAACCTGGAGCATGCAGCATGACGGCCCCACTTTTATTTGCATTGAGGTCACTGATAGAAGTAGGGGGATGGTGAAAATAAACGAGAAACGTCCTTAAAGTGAGCGGGAATTTGAGGGCAATTTGACGTCAGGATAGATTTCACTTCTTAATTTCCTCTTGGCTTTAAACTTTCTCCCACTCCAACCCCAGTAGTGCGATTTTAGAAGGAAGAGTGCAGGACTGCAGGGACTTCTGGCTTACACAGTTCTGACCCTAGACCCTTGCCCAAATGAGGCTTGGAGGATTAGCATGCATCAGAGTGGATCTCGCCCAAGAAGAGTCCGACTCCGCAGGTGGTATCACCCACGGAGGGAAAAGACTCCTGGGAAGCAGATATAGCTGGGGAAATGAACTTTTTTTTGGACCTGAGCTCAATTCTAGATGCGCCATTCCAGATTCTGTGATCATGGGCAAGTAACTTCTCAGAGCCTCAATATACTCATCTTTGAAACGGGAACCATAGTCTTACTTTGAAGGTATTTTGTGAGCAGTAGCCCAGTGCCCAACCTCCACCTGGCAGAGATCCAGAAGCGTCCTAGACCACATAGCGGATTCGGGAAGATCTCTATTGATAGTTTCCGAATCCCTACCTTGTGGGACTGCCTTGACTCACTTTGATCTGCTCCAGAGTGCTGTTCAGATTCATCACGTGAGGGATCTCACACCCAACTCGGTCTGAGGGGCTAGGTGTCAGGGACAGATGCTTCCAAACCCTCCATCCAGACCTCTAGCTCTCCCTCTTCCTATCCTGCCATCCATCACTTCTCATTAGTCCGCCTGTCTGGGCCATTTGCACAGCTGCCCCCTTGCTTCCGGAGGCTGCTGTTTGCTGAGATGTCCCAGGGGCATTTGATTCCGGCCCCGCACCCCCATCTCCGCGCTAAGGTCCTCGCCTAAAGAGTAGGCAGGCTTGAGTGCTGTGGAGTCTCTGCCCATACTACATCTCATATATTCGTTCTCATTCAGCACCCTCCCTGCTCCCCCTCCCTCCCACAGTTTCTAACTGGCTCCAATCATGCGCACACGCCGGAAAGTACAGCTACTCAAAACAGATCTCGGCTTTCAGAGGTAACCCTAGGGGTTCACTCTCAAACGTGTTCTAAGTCTCCTTCCGAGTCTCTGGTGCAGTCGCATCCATACACCCATAGGACGATGATATGCTTCCATCACACCCGCAAACACTCCCAAGAACTGGCGCGCTCCATGGCACGCAATTACGCCTGACTTCAATCTCACTCACGCGCAGCCCCCGGGTTTGGAGACTATTCAGCCTAAGCATTGAGCTCCAGGCGCGCAGAGGTCAGGACTACGGTGTTTTCGGGTCTCAACAGCCAGCGTGTGGAGAAAGCAGCTTCTCTGCTTCCCCGGGATTTCAAGGTCTGGGCGCTCAGCGCGAAATACTCAGCAGTCTGTGAAGATGCTGCCAACGCTGTGATCACAGCAGCAGCATCTGGGGACGAGTCGCGGGGGGAACGCAAGGACCCAGGGTACTTGTATTCTCCTATGCAGAGCAGAAATTAGCCCCCAAGGGTGCTCGAATGGACCCAGTCATCTAACTCTAGTTAAATGACCATCGCACACCTGTTCTTAGTCCCCATAAGCTTCTGCATTTCCTAGGGCACACTTGCCTCTCTCCACGTTTTCTTTCCCTTCGCCTGTTCGTGGCTTCCGTGCTCAAGAGAGCATCTGGAACGCCTAACTACCAAGATGCCCTCTCTTAGCTTTTAGGGCAACATTACTGTGAGGGAATAAAAGCTTGGGGCTGGGACCTGGAGTCTGAGATTCCCTCTTTGCAGAGCTCCCGCGTAGGGCGGCGGCGAGACCCAGGGCAGGATGAACTGGCCGGGCAGGACGCCAGAGCGAGTCCTGCAAAGAGCTGGGAAACACACGCAGCACGCTGATCAGGGCTTAGGGTGGCAGGTCACCCGGCTCAGGAGCCTAGAGGCAGACGCCCACTGCGGAGACCCAGTTCTTGGCTTCTGGGCTTTTCAGCAGTTTAGTTCCGAGCCCTGGCCTGGGTTTTTGTGGCCGAGATTACTGACTAGTTGGCGAAGGCCGACGTGCGGCCACTACGCGGCGCGCGGCGCTTGGGCCACTGCCACTCTCGGCTGTTGTGGAAGCGTACTTGCGCTCAAGTGCCGAATACTTCTGCGGAAATGACTTCCCTTTTCAATTCCAGATATTTCTAAGATATGAGCTTCCTGAAATCATTTCTAAGGATGTGTGTCCTTGAGTTGCATTTTCCTAAGGAGAGAACCCAAAGGCTTTCACCCGTGCAATGGTGACCGCAAAATGGTTAAGAAATAATTAGTCTGGAAGCGGATTTCCTGACCATGTCACTTTGCGGGTTCAGAACGCTGTTTCGGGCTGCAGTGTGTGACTTCAACCTTCAGAACAGACACTAATTCCTCACCAAGAAATCTTCGGCAGGTACAAATCACAGGCTGGTGCTACCAATGGGCGCTGATGCAGCTTCCAGCAATTTTAAGGCTTAGTTTAAAGGTCAGTCTCTTTACAAAGGGAGGGGCAGACATTATCCTTCAATCATTGAGTTTGCCGCAAGTGCAGCAAGTACCGGCACTGTGCTGGTGGCCAAAGATTTAAAGCAAACAACAACAAAAGTTCTTATGCCAGCGACACCACTGAGAACTCCCCCAATGTTAAATGAATGAAAATTAATTCGTTCTGGTAAATTCATCAGTCTTTAATGGTAATTTACAAAAAAAAAAAATTGAGATCAAGATACAAATACATTCCTCTCTGTTGCGAAGTTGGGAGCGCAAACTGTTCAGCCAGATTTCTCCGCCACACAGTTGGTTCCCTGATGGAAGTGTCCAGGACAGAGGCAAGGAATAAGGGGTTTCAGATAGGGTTCCTTCTAAGGACTAAAGTCTCCTGGTGCGGAAAGCAAAACCATTCTCCTGTGAGCCCAACTTGATTGCAGAGTGAAGCTAAGAAAGTTTACAACTTCTAGTGGGTGGATCTCTTAGATTTCGACAGGCTATCCCTGGAACTTTGAGTTTTAGGACTAAACAGCATGATCTAGCAAAAGTCTCTAAGGAGAATGCTGATTTTCAAATAGTGGCGTCACTAGTTAGCTCTTGATTTTACTCTCTTATTTCTTAGCTTAAAATCTGGAAATCAGGGTCAATATTGAAACAAGCCATATTGGAAAACAACACTGTGATAAATTCCAACTGTAATGTTTATTTCCATTTGTTTAAATCAGATTCTGTACGGCATTTTATTTTTGTACCAGGGATTGGAACTCAGGGGCACTTAACCACTGAGCCACATTCCTAAGCCTTTTTTATTTTTTATTTTTTTGGTACTGGAGATTGAACTCAGGGGCACTCGACCACTGAGCCACATCCCCAGCCCTATTTTGTGTTTTATGTAGAGACAGGGTCTCACTGAGTTGCTTAGCGACTTGCCCTTGCTGAGGCTGGCTTATTTTTAGTTTTGAAACAGGGTCTCACTAAGTTGCTGAGGCTGGTTTTGTACCTGCCATCCTCCTGCCTTGGCCTCCTGAGCCGCTGGGATTATGGGAGTCACCACCACACTCAGCTCCTGTATGCTTTTGATTTAGAAATAAAAATCTAGACAAAATCTGGCTGTAACTTCTTGTGAATTTCCATGTGATTAAAAGGTTTGCTTCTGAAAGATCACTCTGTTAATTGAGCAAGCAGTTGTAAGGCAAACAAACAATAACCTGAAAGAACAAAAGAGCACGTTAGAAGTTCAGAACTCAAGTTAAATTTGTTGCTTCTGCACATTTATGTATGATGCAGAGTTAATAACAAGAAAATCACAACAATATCAACTGCAGCAGCAACAATGACAATAGTATTGAAATCCAAACTCATTCTCTGCAGCTTGTCAGAAAATTGGAGCTATCAAACTAATAGGAGAAGATCTACTGAAAATTGATTATACTGTTTAGAGAAGGGCAGAAACCAAAGCTTTCCATCATTGAGTTTACTGAAGAACATAGGAACAAAAGTGATTGCTTCTGAATCATTTTTCTAAGACAATTTTAGAGTGTTATAAAGCCCCTGTTAGGGGAGGAAGGGCAGAAATGGCTGTCAGGGTGACTGCCATGTTCACAATAGCCAAGATATGGAAACAACCTGAGTGATGGATGAACAGAGAAAGAAAATGTGGTGTATGGATATACACAATGGAATATTACTCAGTCTTAAAAAACAGGAACACCTGTCATTTGAAACTGTGTGCTTATTGTTGGAAGTATGCATTACTCTCAACAATAGCACTACTGTATTTTTTACTGGAGGATATATCTATGTTCAGTGAAATAAGTCAGGCACAAAAAGATAAATACTGCATTATCTAACTTATATGTGCAATCTAAAAAAGGTGGAATTCATAGTAACAATAGAATGATGATTACCAGGGACTAGAGGGAGGTGGAAAGGGAGATACTGATCAAAAGATTCAGCTTTTTAGTTATGAAATAAACAAGTTCTAGAAACCTAATTTACAGCATGGTGACTATGGATAATAATAATGTACTATATGCTTGAAATTTGTTGAGGGTAGTTCTCAAGTGTTCTCAACACACACACACATACACACACACATACGTAACCGCTTAGGGAATAGATATATTAATTAGCTGGCTGCACTGTGTATTTATATACAAACATCACATAGTACACCTTAAAAAATACAAACCTTTAATATGGAAAAGAAAAAGAAGTTGAAAAGAGAGAGACAACTGTAAATGAACCCTAGTGGGATTTTGCTGAGGCCTTTAGAACAGGTAGATCTCTTATCAATCTTGGAAAGAACATCAGTATTTTATTAACAACCTAGATATAAAGTTATGTGAAAGATGTTGCATATGCATGAGATGTGCAGTATGCATGAGAAGTTTTATAAAACCATATTGAAATAGAAGAAAATAAGGTGTTATAAATATTAAAACTACCATTGGTTAAGTTCCATCTGTGTGCCATGTACCATATACGTATATATTATCTTTCATATTCTCTGTAGTTTAATAAGATGGATATTATCATCTTTGTAGTATAGGCAAAGGAATATTAAGAGTATTTGATTTCAATTAATTGTATTTTTCTGGGCTCCTTTTGAGGGCCTGAAATGCCAGAACATGGTTTATCTCTCTGCTACATCAGGTAGAAGGTCTGGTCCCTGGATTTGGGCACTGACTCAGAAGAAGATATGGGCATGTCTGCCTGCTTCAGGGTTAATGTGATTTGTGGTGAGAGGCTCAATGACTAGGCATAAATCATTTATAATTCCTGAACCAACATTTTGGAGATTGACAGTTTTGCAGCAGGAAAACAACTATTGATGCCACCACTTAAGATAAGTAAATTGCTAAAGAATAAAATAACAGATTCATAACAATATTTATAAAATAAAACTCTAAAACACTTCAAAGTTAAAAAAAAACAAACCCAAATCCAATGACTTAACTTCATATATTTAGCATAATGTGTGGCTTCACCCTGTCTGAATTGTGGTTGACTTAGTACAGTGCTTTCTTTTGCCCCTGGAGTCAGTGGAGGGAAGAGGTAAAAAGTGGAGGTAAAAAGAGTACTAGAAGTCAGGGTTCCAATTCCTACCCCCAACCCAGAGGTTATGACTTTGAGCAAATCATTTAGGCCTGTTTCCAATTTGATGTATGAGTTTTTGGATTAGGACATTCCTAAATTCCCTTCTCATTCAGACTTTCTATAACATGCTGTGAATTCTCTGCCATCTTTACAGTACTTTTTAAAGCACTAGGCCATTGGCTGTTTGGCTCCCTTCACTTGCTCTTTCAGGTATTATCTTAAAGAACAGCTGCAGAGGTCAACACGAAGGAGAAAGGACAGGTCATTCCGTAGAGTGAGGCAACTAGAAAGGTACTGCCCCATTCCTCCCCAAATAGGAGGAATACATAATCTTCAGAATAGATAGGAGGAAGAAGGGAACATATGTCCTGGTGTTTGTCTCTTTGTCATCACAAGATGATACAGTATCTTCCGTGAGGGGAGACAAAGAGCATGCTGGCTGGACTGGGAGCACCATGTTTTCCTTTGCCTCATGAAAATCCATCTGCAATTATCCCCTGGTCCTTGTCTGGGTGTCCTGTCTTTCTGGAAGTTGTTAGCAGAAACTTTGTAATGTGTCTACCCGGCCTGTCCACCTAGAACTCAAAGAACACATCTTACGGAACCTGAAAAATCAGCTCAGAGGAACCCTCTAGAGTGAGAAGGCATGAACAGAGGGATTAACCTTCAGGCAACCCTGGCCAATATTCTAACAGATGTATATGTGTTTGGGAAACAATTTGATTGGGAGATAAATCAACTAATATGCATAAGGAGGTATATTAGGTTAACTAATAGATACAATCAATAGATAAAATGCATTTGTTTAGAAGGTTTTTAATTATATGGCTATATATATTTAGAAATATACTGTGTGATTTGTTAGTGGAAATATAATGAACCCAATAAATACATTTAGTCAGATTCATGAGGACCTGGGTGAGTGGGAAGTGGACTATTTATATCTCTGTTACCAAAAGAAGGAAATTATATAGATAGTTAACTGAAGATCCATGAAGATGGGCTCCACCAAATTCCCCCAGTTAGGCTCCTCCTTGATGCTGTGATAAGAAAAGCTGTGTGCACGTGAAGCAGACAGATAGTGCCATCCTTGGTCTTAATATCTTGGAAGGGTTTGGATACCATATGAGTAGAGGACAAAGAGTGGAATCATATGAGTAAGGCTTTTCATTGCTAATAAAAGGGATTCACATACTGAGCATTTGTGTTCAAGACCATCTTGAATGTGCCTTTTGATCTCCTGCTGGTATAACCTGAACACACAAGTAAATTCATGTTGCCTTACCGTCTGTGTTTGCTGCCATCCCTTCACGGAAGGGACCCTGAACTAGGGAATAGTAGAGCTCATTCTCTCGGTGGCTGCTATTTACTAAGTTACATTGCTGTAATTGGGTGGCCAGACATCTCATTTGTTGTCCTTCACCGTGTTGCTGTCAAGAGGGTTAGACTTGTCTAGAGCAAGTGAGATAATAGAGTAACAGGATTGAGAGGTCACTATATGCAGGTAAAGGAGGAAATGAATAAGACGAATTTATTACAAACATATGTAGTATCTTAGGGAGAAAAGACCCACAGATGAAGTAAGAATAAAGCAAAATTGCTGCTGTAACAAATAACCACAAATTTGGCAACTTAAAACAATACAAATTTATTATCTCACACTTCTGTAGAAGTCTAACATCTGCCACATTAGAGAAACTATGTAATATTTTCTGAGTCTGACTTATTTTGCTCAAAATTATCATCTCTAATTCAATCTACTTTCCTGCAAATATATTATTTTATATTTTGTTTTGTTTGAATAAAACTCCATTGGGTATAGATACCACATTTTCTAAATCCTTCATTAGCTGATGGATACCTAGGTTGATCCAGTTGGGTTATTGTAAATTATGCTTCAGTAAACAAGGGTATGCATGTATGTCTAAAGTATGCTGATTTTAATTCTTTTGGATAAGTAAGAAGGAGTGGTATAACTGGATCATATAGTAGTTCTATTTTAAGCTTTTTGAAGAACCTCCACACTGATTTCCATAGTGGCTATACTACTCTACAGTGCCACCAACAGTGTGTAAGTTCCTTTTTCCCACATCCTCCCCAGAATTTATGGCTATTTGTATTATTGATGATTGCCACGATGATGGAATGAGATGAAATCTTGCAAGTCCTTGGTGTTGACCATTTTCTCATATAATTGTTGGCTATTTGTACTTCTCTTGAGAAGTGTCTGTTCAGTTCAGTTGTCCATTTATTGATTGGGTTATCTGTTTTTTAAGTGTTGAGTTTTTTTTGTGTCCTTTGATAATCGCTGTTCAGATATGCTGCAGAGAAAGGAGAGATGTTTGACCAATTGGTGTCAAATTTGGTGTATACCTCTCTGGTGAAACTCCAGTCAGGGTGGGGAGTGCAAATTTGCCATCACATAAGCCCATGTACTTAGAATCACAGGCACTAAGTCAGTGGAGTTTAGGGTGAACCAGGAATGAGAAAGGCATTTATGACAGAAGGAATGGAAGATTGTGTCTGAGGGGTTCTCCTGGCCTCTCTTTCTTGTAGAGCGGAGCTGACTATTGCCCAAGGGACTGCTCTTCTGAATCCCAAAGGCACCTTCTTTGCTGTAGGCACCAGGAGATGTTCCTTCCAAGGTCCAGAAGCTATTTTTAGGGTGGCTTCAGTTGCCAGGAAAGAGCTGAGTAAGGTGGACAAGGGCCAGGCTGGTCATTCTGAGAGGTGGATGGACTCAGTGGGTGACGTCAAGGAATCACTCAGGATGGGCTCCTCTAACATGATTAAAATTCTCCCTTGGCTGAGATTTACTGGACCCAGGATGACTTTTCTTTTTCTGGCTAGGAACGCTGTTCCATGGAATGAGAGAGATAGAAATAGGAACCTTCTCACTGTACCAGCAAAATTCATTATAGAGATGACTTCTTTATGGGCTTTGCCAGGAACACTAAATTGCACATAAGGGGATTTCCTATACAAATGGAGTCTGAATGGGATCATGAAGAGTATGGCTTTGGGGTCTTGCGAAGCTGGATTTGAGTCTTGGTTCTATTACTCATTTACTGTTCTTGAGCCAATCATAATCTGCCTAAGCTATAGTTTCTCAGCATGTAAGACTGAGTTATAATAATAACTACCTAGCAGGATTAAAGACATTTTATGCTAAAACACCTGTCACATTGCTTGGCCTGGAGTAGATACTTAAGAGTTGTGGCTATTATTATTATAACAAAAGCTTATCCTTTCAAGAGCCAAGTTACATCAGCTTAATACAATGAATTAAATAAAATCATTACATACTCCTCCACCTTCTGAAGAAGAAGACAATCTATAAAGTCTTTAAGTCTCAAAATAAAATCAATTGCCAAAGCCACAACAAAATGAATCTGCCATCCCCAACCCTCTCAGATACGTGCCTGGCCATGTTGTAGCCTAACTTACCCTGCAGGATTAATGACCATATATATGAAACACCTGGCACATTGCCTGCTGTGGAGTAGGCACTTCAGAGTGGTGGCTGTGACTATCATTATAACTAAAGTGCCCCCCTTCAGGTGCCAAATTCTATCAACTTACAAAATATGGAAAATTAGGAAAAAGGCATTGCACACTCTTGACCTTCTTAAAAAGAATAAACCAGACTGATTTCCATCTTTTTTTCATGATTCATCATCATCATCACAAGGATATCATTTAATGTGTTGGGCACCAATATAGTGCTGCTGTCAGGGGCTATAAGGCATGTAGGGCCAACAGCCCCAAAGTAGGTAAAACAAGGCTGTCTTTCTTTTTGAGGTCTAATATCTCTAATTTTGTGATTATTCTATTTCATTTCTCTCTAGCATCATTGTAATGTTTTAGCAGCCATCTTACTTTCATTTTCATTTTGTGTACAGGGAAACAAATAACAAAACCACAACAGAAACAAAAGCTAGGGGCTGGGGTGGTGGCTCAGTGGTAGAGTGCTTGCCTAGCATGTGTGAGGCACTGGGTTCCATTCTCAGCACCGCTTATAAATAAATAAAATAAAGGTTCATTAACAACTAAAAAATATTTGAAAAAAAAACAAAAACAAAAAGAAAAGAAACAAAAGCTAAGCTGAGTGGAATAGTATGGGCACAAAGATCCTCCAGGCATTGAGTTGTAAATACTGGTCAAGGACTATAAAAAGGGGACTTTTTGGACATCTGCTTAATTAATCTACTTAAGAGAACGGAAGCACATGTTGTCAGAATGATGTGTAGACAGAGCAAATAGATACTGAGTGAGTGCTTACCACAAGTAGTGGCCAGGAAATTCATGATATTTTGTAACAATAGCTTCAACCAGTTTGTGCTCAGGAAAACAAATAGAACAAGCAAACAGGTTAGAGCTGTGTGTGAGTGAAGAGCTGTCGACATTGAGTGGGAACCTGATACTGGTCAGGAGGCCAGTGATGGATTGCTGTGACAGCGATGTCAGTTATTCAGGTCACCAACCCAGTGGCACCTGGTGAGTGGGGGGTCTTTGTAGTTTCTTTCAGGAGGTGCAGTAATGGTGAAGTGGGTCAGTGATCAAAGCTGCAATCTTAGAAATAGAGTGTCCCCGGTTAATAGGGCTCTGAGCTCACAAGTAGAGATCACGTTTTCAATTCCTGGCACATATGTAATTCGTCCAGGGAGCTGGGGTGAAATCAGAGTTCAATTGTTCAGATGTTAAATGGATTTCTGTAATGCATAATTACTCTGGCATCAAAGACCCTAGAGGATCTTAAAGGGCTGTTGGAAGACCCTCACACCTGAGGCCAATTGTCCTTGGTACACTTACAAGCAACAGTTTAACACACTTGAGTAATCAGTGCCTAGCTTCTTTTTAGCAACAGTAAGTACTATTGACAAAAACCTCCAGTTAAATGAGAATGTGGATGCCTGTGGAGTCTAAGGACTGAGCAAAGAGCCCAGGTTAGAGAATGATGGTTTTCTTCTTTTCCTTCTTTTGTCTTTGGTAAACCTTGAGAATGACTCGATCCTTTTGTCAATGTCTCAGAATTTCATGTCTCACTGTCCAAAATACTGTGAAGAAATCCTTCTTCTTCTCTATAGAAACATGGAGATGCCAGATTCCTGCAGGTGAAGAGGTAGGATAAGGGGGAAGTTGCTCAGAAATTTATTCCTACTTCTGTCATGTATGTTGAGCATGAATAACTACACTAGCCCTCTAGCTTTTATTTTTTCTTTTATGCAGTCCTACTATGTGTGGGGCAAAGTTAGATCATATATAACCATTAGATCATATATAGATCATACTGGGAAGATCATTTAGTGATTTGGCCTTTGTGTATTTAGGTAATAGTGACATTTAAGTAGAATAGCTCTGAAGCCCTTGGCAATCTTATGCTTTTATTAAAATAGGAAGGGGGAAAGTAACTAGAAATGAAAGAATAAAAATATTAAGGCATTATGTGGTGGCAACTAGATTTGCTTGGTATTTGGCTGGGAAACATGGATGGTGCTTATTTCGTTTTATTTATGGAGAATACCAACGGGCTCTTTGGCAAGCCATAGTCTTCAAGGAAGCATCTTTAAAGTGGCTCAGTGTACCTTGGGAACTTTGGTTTTTTCTCCCAGTTTGAGTGCTCCTGCCCTGGTAAAGAATTCTATTCCCTCCCAGGGCTCCACTCCCTCTCCTCAGCAGGTGCCCTCATGTACATCTGTTACCCACTACCCCGCCCACACCATTCACCTGAACTGTGGACCTCAAGAAAGTTCTGTTGATGCAGTCAGTGATCCGGGGGGCTGCCACTGATTCTGCCACAACTGCCTTTCAACACTTCACCCCTGAGCCTTCACTGTGCCCACCAGCAGGAAACACGAGGAAGAGCAGCAAGATAGACTCACTTAGGGCTTAGCTAGTTGATGGAATGTTCAATCAGACCATAGCTTTAAAAAAAGTGAAAGAACAGTCCTGCTTTAGTTTTCCAGATGATGAGGAGGGGTGTCGAGAGGATCCAGAGGGCAATGGCATCATTTCCACCAAACTCATATACTCATTGCCAAACGCTATGAGTATTTCCCACCTGGATGTTGCTCTCATTGCTAGAGCACTTGCCTAGCATGCACCGGGTTGGATCCTCAGCACTGCAAAAAAACCAAAATAAGCAAAAAAACAAAAAAAAAAACTGAAGAGAAGCATGGATTGGGAATCATTGATCTTGAAGGGATGCATTTTCCCAGTCTGCCATGGATAGGGATTGAGCTAAAAAAAAAGAATCTCTAATAACAGAACTCCATCCATTGATGATTGACACTTTTTTCTCTTCCTGGCGGGAGTCTTCTTCAGATCTTAACACATCAAGGATTCTACAACAATTTTACCTTTGGCCTTCAGTTGTCTTGTGGTTATGAATAGAGGGCAGAGCTCTTAATCTTTTATTTCTTATGCTCATGCATGCAAGATATTCTCATGATTATCTTATTTTGTAATTGAGATGATCAATTAGGGGGTCCCATCTTGGGTCTCACTTTTCTTCCGTTCTACTGAGACACAACAACGAGTGCACACACTAGAATGAGCAAAGAAAGCACATTTGTGTTGACGACATCATTCTGTGCTGGAGGAACACAGTGGAGTGAGTCCCCAGGGCCCAGGACAGTGATGGAGCCATCCAAGAAATGGCAGGGAGCCCTTGAGACTCTGTCACCTGAGGCTGCCCCTCAGAATGAGTCCTGGAAGAACTGTTTCCAATGGCCTAGAAAAAGACTCTTGCTGGAGCCCTGCTGTGCTCTTCTCTGTTGAAATTATTTTGCACACAGAAATGGCAGACACTGGACAGGGTGTTTGTATTTCTCCAGGCACCCATTCTACCCTGGGTACTTCAGATGGGATCTGTGCTGTAGAACAGTGAGATCCTCTCCCTCTTCCTTCCCCAGCCCTCTCTGTCACAATAAAAGCCATAGACAAACATTATTGATCATTTTCTGTCACTCAAAAAGTAGATACAGGGAGGGGGGATTTTGGGAGCTATTTCTCTTTGCTGAGCACTGAGAGAGTATGATAAATGGTTACAGGGAAAGCTCCATGTTCTGAAAGACTTTAAGTTATTCCTGAGACACCCCCCATTACCCGCCTCAGGGCAGTAGGGGGGAGCATCTCATCAGTGCTGTCAGTCAAACAGGGGCTACGCCAGGGGTAACTCTGAGCTCTCCTCAGCTAATGCAGCCAGGGGAAGGGTGCCAAAGTAGGAATGCTTCTTAATTTAAGTGAGCTGGAGGATATTTACTGAATGGAAATCAATCCTTTTTGAAATTAAAAAATGGTTTAACTGCAGATCCTTTCTTAAACAATAAAATTTCTACTGCATAGCATTCAGGCAAGAATGATCTCAAGATTATTTTTGTGGATCCTATCTCTTCTGGTGCCTCCTTCACCTAAACTTCAATCTGAACTCTGTTCTCATGGAAATTTTCTAATGTTCCTACCCCTGGCTATGATTTGACATTTTAACAAAATTCTGACCACAGGACTTATTTTGGAATATCAGGCAACTTGACAAGTTGTGGAGAAATACTTATTTGGCATTAATATATGGATCTCTATTATATAAGCTTCTATAGTTAATTGTTGCCAAAACAATGGTGAAACATGGACTGGATTAGTCAATGAGCATAAATAACATGAGCTCAATGAGCACCATGAGTGTTCAAAATCTGGCTATGTGTGTAGGAATGTGTTGCTGAGGACATCTGAAGCTCCTTGAAATGATGCCCTAAAAAGGTGGCATCACCTGGTGGTAAAAAGATTGAAGACAAAGGTAGGGATGGAGGTACTAGAAGGTGAGGATAAAACCAATTGGGTGATCTGCAGTTCTGCCTGCTGTCCCAGGGGAACTCTTCATACTTTGCCCTTTCCTTCTCAGAAGAGATCAGTTTGGATAATAAATTCTATTCTCACTTTGTAATATATCCCCAGTCAAGGGCATGTGGTTAGTTAGCACAAACTCTATAAAAGTACCATCTTCAGATAAAGGACAGGAAGGACAAACTGCCCTGGAGGGGGAAGGAAGAAAGACAAAGCCCAGAAAAAAAGATACATTTTCTGACAAACAAACCCTTTCTTTGTCCTATAGGGGACAGTAGCTACTACATACCCCTGACATCTAAAATAAATGTGCCACATATAAGAGGAAAGAGAAATGCTGAAACAAGGCTCTGTAATTTGCTAGGATATATACATGTTTAATATTACTCAGCCTTTACTAAGTATAATTTTTTAGGTTCTGGAGAATAGAGAAATGAATAAGAAAAGGATTCTGCTTCAGTGTGCATAAACAGTCCCTCCTCAGTCTTATTCACAAGCCCAAATCACAAGAAATCCTGACTATCCAAATCATTTTCCTTAATGGATATTTAGAAATTATCTTGAACCCCTGATACATTTACAAAAGCATAGGACACCAAAATGAAAATAGAAGAGTTTTAAGCAATCATTTCGAACTTTCTGTCCCAGAGCTTCCAATTTTCTGTAAAGGTGTCATTATTCTATATTTATGCTCTCTGATCACATAGCCCTTAGCAACATGTGGTTTTGAGGATTTGACATCTGTTAGGACAATTGAGGAGCTGATTTTGTTAACTGCAAATTGCCATATGGTTAGTGGGTAACAATTTGGATGCGCAGATTCTTGAGCTTTTTTTGATGCTTAACTAAAGGAGTAAAGGATTTTGACTTATAATTTTTCTTTTCACTTGTGTGTTTTGGCACCATGGGTATATTTCATGTATCCTAAATGCAACTGAATATATCATAGGAAAGGACAATTCATTAATCTTTATTTTCAATGGGAGAAATTTATTCATTTAATCAAAAGAGATTTATTAAGCATTACTGTATGCTGGGCACAGTGATAGAATACAGCATCCCTGGGCTTGGCCTCCAGGGACCCATGGCCTATTGATAAATAATTCATCAGTGCTGCTAATGGGTATCATTTTGTGCCTATACTATGGTCTTTTTTCCTACTTTCCTTGGTCCCTTTTCCAGCCAATCCGATGAAACAGAAGCTGCTGGTTGCTTAAGCCTTAAAGTAAACACAGGTCAGGCAATATCTCTGCATTATAAAAAGGGGACTCCCATATCCTGATGTAACTGAAAATACAGTATTTAATTTCCTGTCTATTAGAGAAAAATATTAAGAAGCCCACGTGGGAGAGATTAAGAGTCCTTTCTCATACAGGTTACTTACTGGTGAGCTCTCATTTACAGAAATAAGTAAAACAAGTTCAACAAAATGGCAGGGACTTATTTATTTTCTTTCCCAATATCTTCACGTTGGAAAGAGATGTATGATATTCCTGGTACATCAGTTTGCCCTCTGGAGCCATCAAATATTGTAGATGTGACTAGGTAGGATTATTTAAATATGTTCATGGATCTTTATCTTTTTGGTCAATCACAATTTCTAGTGACTCTTTAATAAAGTGAAATTTTAAAAAATATAACCTTAATGTCTCTAAGTCCTCTGGCCTCTTGAGGCCATTCTTGTTATTTAATATTCAAATAAAAATGACTTACTATTCAAATAAAATGACTTCCCATTCTACATAACAGCAAGTTCTAGTTTTAACACAACTTGATTTTTCAGTTTCATTTCATTTGTTTCAATTTTTGTGACTCATGCTCACATTTTTAAAAATTGGAAGGGGAAAGGAATATTCGGAGATATCTGTATAGGGCCCTAGGCCGTTGGTTAGAACTTAGTGCCACTTAACAGAAGGAGAGTGTGGAGATGTGTTTTCATGAAGCCTGGATCATTCTGCCAGACCCAGGCTGCTGGAGAATCTTTATTGAAAGAGCCACCTGTTGTTTTCCTCCACAGCACCAGTAGTTCTCTGGAGAGGGATAGTAGGTAAGACCCTCCTCCTCCTTCATCTAGAGAGGCCAGGGAAGTAACCTCTATGTTGTTTTAATGAAAATAATCTTTAAATAAGGAAAACAAATCTTAATTTGTTCTAATTGTAAAAATATTTTGCAAACACTGTAAACAATTCAAACAACATAAAAAAGTATGAGAAAGCAAAATTATTTGAAAGTCCGGAGACAAGCACTATTCCTACTCAGGCGACCATCCTGGTATCTTCGTGCCTACGTGTGGCATGCCTGCACACATCCACACTAACTTTTATATAATGGGATCATTTAAATATTGTGACTTTTTTTTTTCATTTTTTCTTTCTTTCTTACTTAAAGTTTTTCTCCTATTCCATTTCTCTTTCTCTCTAGCCAATAATGTTAAGAGCCTGTTGTGTGTATTCTTTCACAAATTTCTCCAGGCACATATAATCACAATCACATCACATATAAATCCATCCAAATTGGAGGATTTTGTTAATTGTTTTTTTAAAATGAGTTCATTTTAAGTATGCTTATTTGAATCTTGCTCTTCTTAATGAGAGTTTAATAGGAATTAAATACAAATCTTTTAGGTCTGCTGGAAAACCATTAAATTTATTGTTTTTAAGGGCTAGGTCACAATAATGATGGTAGAAGTTCCCCAAATTTCTTCATTCATGGAACCCTTAGTGGATCAGTAATTTTTTTCTCTGTATCCATAGGCCTAAAGAAATACTTAACATTTCCATTCATTAAGTAGTCACAGCCACACAACTTATATATGTCTTAACAACTTAGTATCCATTTGAAATAACAAAAACTGTAAATTAGAAGAAAGTATAATATTTTAATTCAGTTATTCCCCATTTTAAATTTTTGGTGGTGCTCGGGATCAAACCCAGGGTCTTGTGCATGCTAGGCAAGCACTCTACTGACTGAGCTATACTCCAGCCCCTTTAACTCAGTTCTTAATCACAATCACTAATAGTGTGTGTGTGTGCTCGTTGGGTACTGAGAAGCATTTTGGACTTTAGAATCAAGTTGGGCACTTGGTCACCAACTCCATTGCCTGGTCCACACTGACTTTTATATGATGCTGTATAACACAGAAACTGCCAGTTCTATAGATATAACAGCAGAAAGAAAAGCATGCTCTAATATCGAAACCATCAATTTCCTCAAGCTAATAGCTCATACAATGTCCAACAGATGTCAAGAATTATGTTTTCCTAGAAAATTTTATATATTCCCTAGTGTACCTGTGGTTTTGCTATAGTGCCCTAGGATACTTCAGCACACATTAGGAAATGTCAGTTTGTGGTAAGGATGTTTAACATTTTTTTAAAAACTATTTAAAGTAATAATTGACTATTTAAAGCAAAAATAAAAGCAGTGTGCTGTAGGGTTTATAATATATGTAGAATTAAAACTTGGGCCAATAAGAACATAAAGGCCAGGAGAGGCAAATGTATTTTTAGACTATATGGGAAATTTTTAGACTATATGGGAAGAGGCCTATTACTTGAAGATAGACTATGATGTTAATAATATATATTACAAACTCTAGAGTAACTAATACAACCCAATAAGTAGAAGAGATAAGATGAAATATAAGAAATAATTAATCCAAGGTGGACCGGCAGGAGCTGCAGAGGGCCCAGATCCGCCCTCAGGAAACTCCACAGGTGTCCAGCCAACGGGAGACCAGGGGCTGCTAGCTGCTAGCCACAGAAGGCACACCCAGGGTAAGAGTGGCCTGCAGAGATCCCAGCGTGAGGAGGCCCCACCCGGGTGCACTCTGGGCCCGCCTCAGTTCTACTCCAGAGTTTCTGTGGTTGGGCGAGACAGAGGGCCCAAAGCTGCTCTTTGGGAATGCCAGGGGTGCCTAGTTGAAGGCAGACCAGATCCTGCTGGCTTCCAGCTCCAGGGGAGTTCACACTCACTGTGGGGGTCGCACACAGACTCTCCTGCTTGTGGCCCTGCCTAAGTGAGACCTGGGCCCACCTCCAGTTCTGCTCCAGAGTTCCTGTTCACCAGCAGGAGTGCAAGAGAGGGGCAAAACAGCCCTCAGGGGCTGCCTCAGGAGCCCAGCCAAGGCCACTCCCACTGCCCTCTAGAGGTACATCCACTACCTCCGCCACCAACTTTAGTTACAGTAGTGCCCATCTGGGGACACTGGGGGGACAGAAGTAGCTCCAAGGTGAGACACAGGTAATCTGGAGTGTCAATACAAGATTATAGGATAGAAGCTGCAATACCTCAGATTGGTATTTCAAGAAAGGAAGATACACAATCAACATGAAAAAACAAGGGAAGAAAGTACCCCCAAATAAATCTGGATACCACTGTAACAGAATCCATTGACAGCACAGTTGTTGAAATGTCAGAGAAAGAATTCAGAATGTACATGATTAAAATGATCAGTGAACTAAAGAATGACATAAGTGAACAATTACAGGCAAAAATTGATCAATTCAACAAAGAAACAGGAGAGCAAATAAAGGCAACCATTGATCATTCTAACAAAGAGATAAGAGAGCAATTATAAGTAGCAAAATCTTACTTTAAGAAAGAGCTAGAGATTGTGAAAAAAAACAATCAGAAATACTTGAAATGAAGGAAACAATAAACCAAGTAAAAACTCAATAGAAAGCATCACCAGTAGACTAGATCACCTGGAAGACAGAACCTCAGATAATGAAGACAAGATATACAATCTTGAAAATAAACTCAACCATACAGTGAAGATGGTAAAAAATCATGAACAGAACATACAAGAAATATGGGACAGCATCAAAAGACCAAATCTAAGATTTATTGGGATAGAAGAAGGTGCAGAATTTCAAACCAAAGGAATACACAATCTCTTCAATGAAATAATATCAGAAAATTTCCCAAATATGAAAAATGAAATGGAAAATCAAATACAAGAGGCTTACAGGACACCAAATGTACAAAATTTCAACAGATCTACACCAAGACACATTATAATGAAAATGCCCAACATACAGAGTAAGGATAGAATTTTAAAGGCCGCAAGAGGGAGGAACAAGATTACATACAAGGGGAGACCAATTCGTATCTCAGCAGATTTTTCAACACAGACCCTAAAAGCCAGGAGATCATGGAATAACATATTCCAAGCACTGAAAGACAATGGCTGCCAACCAAGAATCCTATATCCAGCAAAACTGAGCTTCAGATTTGATGACAAAATAAAAACCTTCCATGACAAACAAAAGTTAAAAGAATTTACAGCAAGAAAGCCTGCACTACACAGCATTCTTGGCAAAATATTCCACAAGGAGGAAATGATAACCAACAATGAAAATTTCCAAAGAGAGGAACTACACTAGAGGAAAGACCATGCAAAAGAGAAAACAACTCAAGGTAAAAACCAAAAACAAACCAAAATGACCAGAATTACGAATCATATCTCAATAATAACCCTGAATGTAAATGGCCTAAATGCACCAATTAAAAGACATAGATTGACAGACTGGATCAAAAAAAAAAAAAAAAGACCCAATGATATGCTGCCTTCA
This sequence comes from Geosciurus inauris, assembly GCA_004024805.1. NCBI lineage: Eukaryota > Metazoa > Chordata > Mammalia > Rodentia > Sciuridae > Geosciurus > Geosciurus inauris. The sequence continues at coordinate 131,246 of PVHX01004029.1, forward strand.
AGAGACTCATCTTACAGGAGAAGACATCCACAGACTGAAAGTGAAAGGGTGGGAAAAAAAATATCACTCACATGGATCCCACAAACAAGCAGGAATTTCCATCTTCATATCAAATAAAATGGACTTCAAACCAAAGATGGTGAAAAAAGATAAAGAAGTTCATTTCATACTTCTTAAGGGAATCATACATCAACAAGACATAACAATCATAAATATCTATGCTCCCCAAAATGGCTTCTACATATATCAAACAAATCCTTCTCAAATACAAGAATCAAATAGACTACAACACAATACTTGGAGACTTTAACACAGCTCTCTCACCATTGGATAGATCTTCCAAACAAAAGCTTAATAAAGAAACCATAGACCTCAATGAAACTATCAATAATTTAGACTTAACAGATATATATAGAGTGTTCCATCCATCAATGAGTGAATACACTTTTTTTTTTAGCTGTAGATGGACATAATGTCTTTATTTTATTGCTTTGTATGTGGTGCTGAGGATCGAACCCAGGGCCTCACGCATGCGAGGCAAGCGCTCTACTGCTGAGCTACAATCCCAGCCCGTGAATACACTTTTTTCTCAGCTGCACATGGATCCTTTTCCAAAATAGATCATATGTTATGTCTCAAAGCCAGTCTTAGCAAATACAAAAAAATAGAGATTCTACCCTGCATCCTATCTGACCACAATGGAATAAAATTACAAATCAATGACAGATTGAAAAACAGAAACTACTCCATCACCTGGAAACTAAATAATATACTACTGAATGATGCATGGATAACAGAAGACATGGAGGAAGAGACAAAAAAATTCTTAGAGGCAAATGAAAACTCTGATACAACATATCAAAATCTCTGGGATGCCATGAAGGCAGTGCTAAGAGGAAAGTTCATAGCACTCAACTCATTCATCAGAAGAAGTAGAAGTCAACAAATAAATGAATTGACTCTTTGTCTCAAAGCCTTAGAAAAGGAAGAACAAATTAACACCCAAAGAAGTAGAAGACAGGAAATAATCAAAATTAGGGCTGAAATCAATGAAATTGAAACAAAAGAAACAATTCAAAAAATTGACAAAACAAAAATCTGGTTCTTTGAAAAAATAAACAAAATTGACAAACCCTTAGCCACCCTAACGAAAAGGAGGAGGGAGAAAACCCAAATTACTAAAATTTGAGATGAAAAAGGAAATATCACGACAGACACTACTGAAATACAGAGGATAATTAGAAACTATTTTGAAAATTTATACTCCAGTAAAATAGAAAACCCTGAAGACACTGACAAATTTCTAGAGGCATATGACCTACCCAAACTGAACCAAGAGGACATACACAACTTAAACAGATCAATTTCAAGCAAGGAAATAGAAGA
>PVHX01004030.1:0-132613 GCA_004024805.1 Geosciurus inauris
ATTACAACAACAGATTGGAAAAGTTATTTTGAAAGGTCAATAGTCTTGGTAAGCTGCTAGTTAACTCAGGAAAAAGATACAAATCAACTAATTCCAGCAGTGAAATATGGAAGGTTCTGGGTACCTTAAAAGCATGAAACAGAACTATGCCCACAAGTATGACAACCTAGGTGAGAAGGACCTTTGAAGGACAGAATTTGCCCGAGCTCATGAGGAAAACTAGATTGTATGAAAGGGCTTAATAAAGCTGAACTAACAACTTCACCAAATGAAAACCCCAGGCTCAGGTGGGCTTGCGGCAAGCTTTTGTCACCTGTACAGGCAAGAAGGCCCACCACCGTTCTGTGACGCCCTGCAGAAGATGGAAAAGGAATAGCTTCGTTAGTTCTGCAAGGCCACCATTGCCCTAATGTCACACCAGACGAGGACGTAAAACAGCAGACCAATAGTTGTCCTGATAGTAGAAATTCTGCAAGTATTACAAGAATGAATGCAACATATAGAAAGGTCTATACACTAGTGCTAAGTGGGGTTTATTTCACAAATGCAAGACCGATTTAATATGTAAAAGTAATTCATATCAACAGGCCAAAAAAATCACATAATCATGTCAATTGCTGAGAAAGGATTTAACAAAAATCGAAGACACATTTGTGATGAACACACTCAGCAAACTAGGAACAGAAGTGAACTTGTTTGCAAAAATCCCACAGCCAGCCAGCACTGTAGCAGTGAGAAACTACATGGTGTCCTAAGGTCTGGAGCGAGGAAAGGTTGCTGCCTTTCATCACTCCTGTTCATCTTTCAGGAAAGCCTGGCTAATGCAGTAGGAAGGAAGAGAAACTGTTCCCAGGTGACTGTCTATGCAGAAAATCACAAAATGATAAATCTTGTATTTGAAGAAAAAATTTTTGCTTTCTCTCCTAGAAAGGGACTACATGGTACTGGGTTTTCAATCCCAAATTTCATTAATAGCAAACACCAAAACAGTCAAAAAGTGGACCAAAGTTGAGCAGATGCCTTCCTACAAACATAAATGGCAAGTAAGCATAGGAAAAGATGCTCTGTCTGTCCACAGGGGAATGCAGATTGACATGACAAGATGCCGTTGACAGCACATAAGCTAAAACAACACACATGCTGGCGACATGTAGCAACAGGGACCCTCGTTTTTCTGGGAAGAGTGCAGAATGGAATGGGCACTAAGGACAACAGGCGGGCAGTTCCTTACAAAACTAAACACGATTGTGATGTCCAGCAGTCATACTCCTCGCCATTCATGCAAAGGAATTGAAACCATGGCCACACTAATTGATGGGTGGCAGCCAAGATGTCCTTCAATAGGTAAATGGATACCTTGGTTTATTCCGACAGTTAAGCAATACTGATGACCAGACCTGGGCTATAAAACTGAGGCAGCCCGGAAGAGACCCAAATGCACGTCAGTGGCAGAAGCCCCCCTGGAAAGGCAGCATACTGGGTGACTGCAGCTGTGTGATATTCTGGAAGGGCAAAGCCCTGGAGACGGTGAAAAGATTTGGCTCAGGAGAGGGGAGGATGAATGGGCAGAGCACAGTGGGTGTTCAGGGGAGGGAGACGGGTCCCTGTGGTGGTACAATGTGGGGCACATGCCCTTATGTTGAAACCTATCAAGAGCAAAACACATGAAATGTGACACATTCTACGGACGCTATTTAATATCAACAGTGCTTTAGTGATTTCAACAAATACATCACAGTAATGCATAAATGTTGAATACTCTGGGAAACTGCTGATGGGGTCTTTTTTAACATTTCTCTTGGGCTTAGGTTACGTTAATTAGTACATTTAGATCTAACAAGTGCAGTGTTTCAATTACCACCTTTCAGGATCTTCCTTTAAACTCTTTAATATATTAACTAACTTAATCCTCACAGCTTCCCCTAGGTAAAGTACTTTTATTCCTAGTTTATACCTACAAGAACTGAGGCTCAGAGGTTAAATAACTCACCTAAGGTCACAGAGGATCTGGGATTTGAACACATGTACTCTGGCTGTAGAATTTGCTGACATAACTGCTCTACTATGAGGAAGTTCCTTAGAGAAACATTTTTTTTTGATTTATAAATTTGCCTCCTGTTCTGTCTGTGTATATGTACAGAGTTATGAACTCAAAACAGCTTCTGGCAATAGATTGTGATAACTTTTGGAAAGAAGTATCAACTTCTGATGTAGATTTCATGTATTCTGGACTACTAATAATAGCAATAGTGACAGCCAGTGTAAGGGGTAGGGGTGGTTTAGACCAGTTTTTTCTCCACGGTCAAAGGTCTTCTAAACTGTTTCTCAAGTACTCCATTATTCATGTTTTGAAATACTAGTTTCCTCCAGAATGAAACAAGTTGCATTCTATATTCAAAGTAGAATTGCAAAAGGAAGGGTTTTTTAGTCTTGTAACAACTTAAATTCGTTCATTGACCTTATTTCGATGTCGGTGAGTTGAAACAAGAGGGAGGACCACCAGGTGGTGGTGGCAGGGGCGTTTCCTTCAGGGCTGTACAACAGGCTGCCAGGACTGGGTCTCATTGGCTGGCTCCTGTGTGCGGGGGTCCAGGTCATTGCCTGCCCTCCTGCTGAACTATGCCGTAGCTAGTTTTTCTTGGGGCCTGTTGTCGGGCGCTTCAGGAGCACCTGTATCAGGTTACCTGAGTGACGGCGGGTTATGTTCTAGGAGTGCCATTCTAAGAATGCATGGCGAGTGCCTGAGGAAAACATGGAGTCAGTCAACAGAGTAACCCTTCGGGCTTCTTCAGTTTCGCCATCTCATTAGAATCTATTGCTTCAAAGTATTAATGAAGGCTATCAGTACTGAGTGCTGTGCGACTCGGTAGGTTGCTCTGTGCTCTTTACCTCATGTAATCATTCCAGCAACTCTAACCGCTCCTGTTTTACAAAGTGTGGCTTAGAAGAATTAAAAACTCAGTGGTAATACAGCTGGTAAGTGGTAGAGCCAGGATTCTGTTAGCACAGCGAGACAGTCCAGTAGGGCATTGCTTCCTAGAAACATGGACATTTAGTGTTGCTAAATCTGTTTTCTATCAGTAATATAGAATCTCAGTACCTGGAAATAAAGGGAGAAAAACTTAATGTCTTTGAGGGGCAGTAGTGGTGAAATGGCCCGAAGTCAAGAATGGGGTAAGATCCCTCTTCAAACCTAGTTGGCGGAGACAAGACTGAATTTCTAAACTAGTTGCCTGCAGTGATTATTTTGGGAACAGGTGTTCACAGAAAATGGAGACGTACAAGGAATGGCTGCTTAATGCTTGTGCTGTGGTATTAAGCTTTTATACTCTTGAAAAAGACAGTTTTTTTTCTGCTAGTGCTGTGAGACATGCTAAGTAGTTTGCCATTTTCAGGACTTTTTGAAATTCTGAAAAAATACCTATTAGTACAACTTGTCTAACACTATAAACATAAGTTCTCCAAATTATTTTCTGATAATAGTGATCTGCTTATAGCACCAGATGCTTATTTAATGCTGCATGAAGCTCATCTTAAATCACTTCTCTTCATAGAATAATGCTTTTGGTTTATTGGAATTAAAGGCCCAACCTGAGTAAACCATAAACTGTTAGAGCAAAGGAGGACACAGACAAGAATTCACTTTGCATCACCATGTAAGCCTACTATGAATGGATGGTCTCTCGGCTCCAAGTTCATCCTTCACGGCCTTCTCTGGAAGCTGTGCATCTGAGCCCTTTGTTTTGTTCAGCTGTTGGTGTTTGAGGAGCTGCAGCTTCTCCTGGGCCTGCTGCAGGCCTGCAGGGTGGTGCCCAGCTCGCCTAGCTCCTGTGCAGTATGGGAACCAGTGGTTAACCTCCCTGGCCCCCTGCACAACTTTGCAGGATGCTCCCCTGAGACACCACCTTGCCTCTAGAGGGCAGCATGTCATCCTGGAACACTCCAGTACCACACTACCAAAGGCTTTAGATCCATGCCCTCCGTCCCTCACCCTTGCTGAGGTCTCCTGACAGTCCTCGGTCCAGCCGTTCTTGCCTACTTCCCATATTCCTGCCCTGTTCTTCCTGGGATGCATGTTTGCTACTTTGCTGATACATTAATGCCACCCTGGGACCTCAAATTGTTTTCCATTTACATGGGAGTATCAACTGCCTCAGCCTAGCCTCTTTTAGAGGCTGGAACATGTTTGTCCTCTGCTGTCTGCCTGCATTGATGCTTAGAAATACTAGAAAATAAGTCTGTCTTATGAAGCTAAACGTACAGCTCTAGAGCAAGAGTTTCCTTTAGGTGAATTTTTAGTCTCTTGTGTTTCAGACAGGCACTGGGGTGCGCAACACTGTCTAGTGTGGCCACAAATGTAAATTTCTGGATGCTGTGGACCTGGTTGAAGAGAGGGCGTTCACCTGCACATCAGCCTCCCTTGTGCTGCCAGGCTCCTTGCAAGTGAGCTCTGTTCATCCCCTTCTCAGCCCCTCATCTAATTGGTAATTGATTTGGATGGGAAAACCTGTATCCAGAACATTTGTAATTAAGATTCTGTGGGACACTAATCAAGTCCTTTAATGGGTTTCTGGTGCATCACAGCTGCTGAATTTCTTTCATAGACTCATGAAAAGGAAAATTTATAGCAATCTATTTACCCATTTTGCTGTTTTCTGAAGTTACTGATATTAGGAGCTCTTTTGAGATTAATCTGGTTTTTGGAACAAAGACCTGTGAACCTTTTCTTTAGAACTCCTGCTCATTTGTTGTGTTGGTCTGACGTGGCCCCTTCCCTGTGCCCAGAGCACTCCAACTGGCTGGGGGCCTTCCTGTTATGTCCTGGGGTTAGCACCTGCAGAAAATAGACTTCATGGTGTCCCTTTGCACGGTGGCATGTCTTCCTCTTCCCGTGACTCCCCTGCAGGATTGGCCCTCTGGCTGTTAGACGTGCATCCTTTAAGCTGGACTTCTTCAAAGCTTCACCAGTAACAACTTCGTTCTCTTTCAAAGTGGGAGCTGGAAGTGCACTCAGATTTAAGGACAGCTAAAGGGAGAAGCAGCAAAGCTGGACGAATGAGAAGTCGCACCAGATGCCAGGGTTTGGGCTCTTTCCCCCCGTGATCATGTTTCCAAACGTCTATCCACAGATAATTCTGTCATCTAATCCCTTTTAAAGCGTTGATAGGCTGATCGTATTTGGTGTGGGTATTTCGGCTAGAACTGGGACTGTGAAGCCCTACGTCAGCTTAGCATGTGGAGGTAAATGTTGAATCCGACATTGAGCTCTGCCAGCCAAGGTTGGAACTACTAGGCTGCACGCTGGCTGATCTTCAGCTCTGGGGCAGTTGTTCCCATGTCTTCGTCTTGTCTTGATTGGCTGTTTCGCTGCCTGTGAATCTGCAGGGATCAGACCCTAGTGTGCCATTTGTGGAGGGGGTTATTCTGTCATTTTTCTTAACATTATTACTCAATATAGAGTCTGGAATCTTTAGGGTGCTATTTATAGATGATTTCAACATTTATTATGCTATTTTATGGTAAAAATAGAATATGCACTTGCCTGTTTAAAAAACATAGTAACTGCATTAGTTTATGCATTGCTCAGTTTTCACCTCGTGAATCTTGAATTAGAGCAGAAAAATACTAGTTTGGTGATAACATTTGATAAATAAGTGCACACTGAGCCTTCTGAGGAACCCCTGAATGTAGCAGTGCCTGAAGACAAGTTTTTACAGCAAGAAATAAACATTTCTTCAAGTTTGTTTTGCTTAAGTATCCTCTTGCCTCTGTCCAGGGAGGTAGAGAAATTGCACCAAAGATTTTTAAAATTTCATGGTGTCAAAGTATCTCCTCCCAAATTACTTCTGAACGGCAGTGGGAAAGTGGCATCTTTACTGTGGGAGAACTTGATAGACACCACCTTTACCAGTGAGTAGTTAATGTCACCTATAGAGGACAAAGGTCTGTTACTTCCCTGATGAGATGCATCATCCAAATCTGATTACAAGGACATTTCTGGAAAGATGATGACGAAATACTTAATTGAAGGATGGGCTACAAAACAGCTGGCCTGTACGCTATAAAATTTTCAGTTTCTAGAAAATTAGAGAAACTTGCCAGTTCAGGAGAATGACAAATGCAGTCCATGTCATCTTTGGTTAGATCACAAACTGGGAAGACCAAGTAACCATCAAGGAAGTTACTGGGGTCATTGACACTAGTTGAATGTGAGCTTTGGATTAGATGATAGAAGTAGATTGTTAAATTTCCATATTTTGAGGAAGTTTTACATTAAAAAATTTTAATGTAAGTGAATTTGTTTTTAGGAGCTACGTCGCTTAGTAGCAGTGGTTCAGAGAACAATGCCTGGGGAGGGTGGAGGGGGCGGGAGAAAGCTGTGGGGTAAAGTGAACAATTGGTGAAGCTAGGTGAAAGCTCAAAAGGGAATTCTGCATTCCCGTAAATTTACTATAAACTTGAGATTATAAGTTTAAAAAGAATATGTAAAATTGTTTAATTTGTGGAAAACTAGTATTTTTCTGATTTGATAAGCTCTTCAGTTTTAGACCCATGAGTGCATGGCATTCAGTTACTGGTTTTTGATTGGAAACTCAGGAAACAGTGACCAGAAAACTAGATTTCTTAGTCTCCTGGAGGTGAAAAGGCTGGCACACAAGCTGAATGGGGTAAGACCATGTGCTGGATGTGCTTTCAAACAGGGACGGCCACGTGTTCTCCGTGAGGCCAGACAGGAAATGCTTTCAGCTCTGTAGGCGACTGTGGTCTCCATGTCCAGGGTGTGCAAGCAGCCACAGACCGCATGAGTGAGCAGTGTGCTGTGCCTCATGTACTCCACAGAAAGAGCTGGAGGCCGCACATGGCCAGTAGGCTTCGCTGGCTCAGCCACACCAAGATGGAAACCAGTCATGGCAGAGAACTGGGTTGACCACGGTTGGGCTTGGGGAAGATGTGTAGAAGGAGCTGTTGCCTGGAGGTCCATAAAATACCATTGGAAGGGTTAGAGCATCATGGTGGAGGCCCTGGAGGTGGTCACACCTGGGGTGGACTCCTAGCCCTGCTGTTCTTCAGTTTTATAACTTTGGGAGATTTTATGACCTCAGATGGCTTGTTGAAGTGGGAATAATTGTAGTACCTTCTCAGAATTGTTTAGAATACTGTGAGGTTTATCTTACCTGGACTGTGACTTCCAGCTGGTCTCCTAGCGTCTCCTCCACAGCAACCAGAATGGTCCCACCAAAATGGAAGCAGGTTGGTGCTTGCCCTCCGCGTCCCCGTGCTTCCGTGCCTTACTTTAAATAGCCCCAGGCTTTGGCCATGCTCTTCATGCCTGCGTCCTCCTCCCCGCAACATGTGGTCTTCATTCACCCCAGCTAGCACCACAAAGGCTCAGTTTCAAGCCTCTGGCAGTTTTCCTCAGGGCGTTGGGAAAGATTCTCATGTTGACATGTAATGGCTATTCATTTTCAGTGCAATTTCATGTTGGAGCTCTCCTCTGGCTTTATTCTTCAGAGTAAGAGTAGCCACTTGGCACGTTTGTTATATCCTATTTTAATTGTCTCTCCTGACTTGTCTGTCGGGGCACTGCCTGAGACATGTTGCCTGCGTCTGTCATCACCACTGGCTCCTTAACCCTTTGGGACTCTGCCATAGAGTATGCATTCAATAAATACGTGGAGAATTGAGAGAATGGATTAATAGCCATGAAATGCCTAATACGGTTCCTGGCCCTCACTGTGTGCTAAGTATAGGCTCTTACTGTTACTAACAAGCTGCAAAGTGTTATGTCCCTCAATAAGACATTGACATGAATTATAAGGCTCCAACATGGACCTAGAGAAATAACCAAAGACCTAGTTCCTTTTACCTTAAGAAAAATCACAGAACACTTTATAGTTAATGTTTAATTGTTTATGCCGATTCTATGATAAAATGTACAATTAAAGTCTGAATTTTTAAAACTTCCTGTTGAGGCTTTCAGGCTGTTAGGTGTAACTTCTTTCTTTCCTGTGGGTGAGCTTCAGTAAGATGAGACTGTCTCAGGGGAAGGAGAAAGGCACTATCCTTTAGGATCCTGATTGACAGCGTAGTGATTGGCTTTTTCTTGGTTTCAGATGTGCACACAGAAGCTGTTCAGGCAGCTCTTGCTAAACACAAAGAAAGGAAGATGGCGGTACCTATGCCTTCCAAACGCAGATCCCTGGTTGTACAGACCTCAATGGATGCCTACACGCCTCCAGGTGAGCAACTCGTACTTTTTGCTGCATGAAAGTGTTAAGTATGGCTCGGAATTAATTGCTTTCCCCTCAGCCCATCTATTTAGCTTCTCATAAATAGTGCTATAATTTAGGACTTCATGAACCAGAAGTCCCAAAGCAGTGTGAGTTAAATTGGGAAAGTATTTTGGATTTGTCATACTCTTAAATATAATATGTACCTTAGTCTTACAGATTGTATTCATTTAATTCTTATGGCAAAGAGAATTGGTACATGTAGAGTTCTAATTAAAGTCATTTTTCTTCAGCTTAGATTGGTACATACCCATTTCTCAAGGTGTTATAAATATGCTGTTGTATTGAAGAAATGAATATTGGACAGTTACAGGTGGCTACCTAAATTGGATGTAATCACTTTGTGAAGTGCCACATACTATTTCAGTCTCTGTAGGCCATAAGGCCTCTGACCATTGGCATGATAGTGTGAAAGCATCTATTAGAATGTCAGTTGATGGATGTAGTGTATCAATAAAACTTTATAAAAACAGTGGGCCAGATTTCATAAGCCTGATAACCCCTAGTCAAAACAGCTGTAGGTAATAACCTGGTGGTTACTCTATTAGTATGGTTTCTATTGCTGTAAAAAACCTGAGGCTGGGTACTTTCACTCACAGTCCTAGAAGTTCAAGAGCATGGTCTCTGCATTTGCTTGGCTCTAGTTTGGGCTTTCTGGCTTTGCTGCAATATAGCAGATGACATCATGGCAAGTTCAAGAGGGAAAAAGCACATGGAGAGACAGAAAACCAGAGGGATTCAGGGCCAGCCTTGCTCTTTTTGTAACTACTTACTGTCTCAGGACCTAAGCAGGATCCTGTGAGAGCTCTCTTGGTTCCTTTGGGGGACATACCACACGACCTAAGAACCTTGCGCTAGAACCAACATCTTGAAGATTCTACCACCACCTGATGTTCCCAAACTGAGCACTGTCTATCCAACACATTAATCTTTGGAGGAAAAAGTTGAACCATATGCAAACTATAGTGGTTATATAATCCTTTTATTTTATCCTGAATTCTATGTGACTACCCATGTTCTCAGTTTTGCTGTACCCCAAATAATTAGAACTTTATGTCACAATCTTTAAAAACCAAAATGAAACAAATTATCTTGGTGTGTTAGAAAAAGAAGGGTTGGACCTACTTATCGGTTTCTGTGATTTTTTTTTTTTTTTGGGGGGGGGTTCCAGTGCTTTTCATCTGTCTGTCAGAGGCAGTGTATGGACTGCACAATTTATGTCATGTTATGTATTTTGAGAGTATACCTGGAGTAGTTTTTTTATTGACTGTTTTTGTTAAGCTTTGCCATACCTGCCCCATTGATTCCAAAGTGGCTGTACCATTTCACGTTCCCACCAGCACATGAGCATTCTAGGTGCTCCATGCCATCACCAGTGGTTGGCATTGTCTGTATTTGTACAAGAGCCATTCTAGAGAGTGCAGTGAAAAGAGGATGTTTTTGTGGTTTTAATTTTTATTTCACTGACTGCTGAGGGCAGATAGCCTCTTAATGTGCTTACTAGTGCTTTTTATATGCCTCTTTTAATGTGCTTTGTAAAAATTCATTGAAACATCTGTTCAGATTTTTGCCTATTAAAATTAAATACAAGGAGTTTATCTTGCTAAGTTTTTAGTTCTTTATGTAAACTGAATATAATTCCTTTACATATGTACAATTTGCAAACTATGGTTTGTCTTTTAATAGTAGACAGTATAGTGTGCCTGCCCCACCAAAGATAAGTCCTAGTCCCTGGGTATGTTACTGGAAAAGGGACTCTCCAGATGTTGAATTTAAAGATACTGAAATGGAACACTTCGATTTCCCCCGAAGCCTCCAGAAGGAATACAAACCTGCTGCAACCTTGATTTTAGGCTTTGATGTACAGAACTAGAAGATAACAAATGTGTCATAAGCTGGTATGTGTTGATGACTCGTGCTAACCATGGAAAATGAGTCTTTTGAGAAGTTTATCTTTAATCCAGTTCATCACCTTTTATTTTATGGATTGTTTCTGGAAGTCTTAGAATTTGCATAGTTTTAGTCCTTTCGTACAGGTCCATGATCTATTTTGAGTTAATTTTTGTGTGGTATGAGGTAAAGATCTGAGTTTGTTTTTCGGTTGTTTATGTTGCCTTTTTCAGGAGGACAACTTTTTGCTTTTTGGTCTCAGTTACTGGATGCACAGTTGACCCTGCAGCATTCGAAGAGACTAGTTCTTTTTGAGCTGTCCCTGGACTTTTATCAAAAAGAAATTGGCCACAAACATGAGACTTTTTCTGAATTCAGTTCTGTTCCCCACATAGGTAGTAGACATATGCCTGTCCTTGAGCAATCAATACCACTCTTAATGTAAATTTTAAAAAGTTTGAAAGTGAGATAAATCTGTTAATTTTCCTTTCTCAGAATTATTTCAGCTACCTTGTGTTTCCAAACAAACTTCAGAATAAGCACTGTTTCTACTTTAAAAATAAAAGGCTACCTTCTGGGATTCTGTTAAGGATTTCCTTGGATTTGTGGATCAACTTGAGGAACCTTCCTGGACGTGACATGAGTATCTACGTATTAAATTTCCATTTATTTGGGTCTGTCTTCTCTTGGTGATGTTTCATAGTTTTCTTTGTACAAGTCTTACACATTTGTTAGGTGTTCAGTATTTTGTTTTTCAGTGCTGCTGGGAATGAAATGATTATTCAGCTAGTATTTGTGTGTTAATATCCTGTGATCCTGAGAAACTATTCAGGAAAATTTTGGTGGATTCCTTAGTTTTCTACATACAGGATCAGGTCATCTGTGAAAAAGATACTCTTGCCCAATCTAGATGTCTGTCTTGTTTGTATCATTAGCTAGAATCTAGAATCTTCTAGAGAATGTTAAACAGAAGTGTAAAGAGAGACATCCTTGGTTCATTCTTTGTGTCCGGGAAAGTATGTTTCATCTTTTGTACTGTTAGCTTTGGGTTTTTCATAAATGTCATGTGACAATTCGAGGAGATTTTCCTGTATTCCTAGTTGAGAAAATTGGTGATTTTTTTTTTATCGGATACCTTTTCTAAGATAGGGCTTTTTGTGTTTATAAGTTGTGTGACATTCACTGTTAAGTCTGCCTTAATTACTGTGTGTAGTGTTCAGTTCTAGTTACCACCAAGTCATGTTCTTTCCATTTTAGTTTGCTAATACTTTGTGGAGAATTTTTCTGTCCATAGCATGGAGAATGTTATTCTGTAGTTTTATAGTGAAAAGGTCAGGGGTATTGAAGAATGAAAGATTGGAAAGGGGCTTGCAAGGCTTCCTGGGGAAATGGTCATTTTTAGTATGGGTATATGGATATGTGCATTTGTTTCTTGGGTTGGTTTTATTTTTTTCAGTATTTTTTAGTTAATGGACCTTTTTTATATGTAGTGCTGAGAATCAAACCCAGTGCCTCACATAACTAGGCATGCACTCTACCACTGAACCACAACCCCAGCCCCAATATGTGCATTTCTTAAAAGCTGAGTATAAATGTGTAAAACATATGAATTTTATACAGACTTTTTATATAAAATAAGTGAGTAGGAGAGGGTTTTCTTACTGTCACTTCTCTAATTTTTAACAATTTGTTAAACTTCCTAGATAGCATAGGTCATGTGACTCATGAGTCATATGTGAAGAAGAGTCATGTGTTTAAAAACACTGCATCTTGGCATTAGTTGTCATTGCTCTTGTTCCTGCTAAATGTTGTGGAGGTGCTCACATGCCTTCTTGCTTCCTGGCATCTAAGTCACCAGTAGGTAGGTAGGATCTTGAGTGAATCCTACAGTGAAGCTTAAGTAATACATACTGCAATGGTTCATTCTTACTTGTGCTTGCTAAATGGAAAGCTCTTAAACAGAAAAGTTGCCATTTCAGTGAAGACGATTGATGTGTTTGATCTCAACCCGTTACCCGATTTTCACACATGGTTAAAAAAAAAAAAAAAAAAAAAAAACTAAAGAGATTTCATAAATGATTCTTGTAAAAGTAAACATTTAGTTTGTGTATAAAACTGTAAAGTGATGAAAGTTTCTGGCATGCACCAGAGGAAAGGGCAGAGAACTCAGGAGCGTGTGGGTTGGTGAAGATGAGGTAGGGTCGTCTATATAAGGGACGTTCTTCTAATACTTTTTCTTCATCGGTGCCCTCATCGTGGAGGAGGCACATGGGCATCTGGTATTGATACTGAGCCTAAAAAGTGTAGCTCAGAGCATTTCAGGACTCCCAAGGGCTAAAACCATCACACTTTGAAACACAGGAAAGTGGCAGGCACCAGAAGTCCCTAAGTGCAGCTTCATCTTTGTCACCTTGCAGATGTGTGCCAAGGGAACATTGATTTCTTTGCAAGGTGGTGTGGGGGAAAATTGAATATTTTGTCTGATACTATAACATCAAAATAAATGCTTCTCGTGCCAAGTAACTTGAATTTGCTATATAACTCCTAAGGGGGGAAAAAAAGAAAAAGTATCTATAAGGTAGAATGACTTCTAAGGGTGTTTGAAGCAAAATAACATTGAACAGTTGAGGTGAGGTGGTGCTGGCAGTGTTGGGAGAGGGTTGAGATTGAGGACTTCCATGCTGCAGCAAACACATCTCCTGTTCCTCACAGATACCTCTTCTGGATCAGAAGATGAAGGCTCGGTGCAGGGTGATTCCCAGGGAACCCCCACCTCCAGCCAGGGCAGCATCAACATGGAGCACTGGATCAGCCAAGCCATCCATGGTTCCACCACGTCCACCACCTCCTCCTCCTCCACACAGAGCGGGGGCAGCGGGGCCGCCCATAGGCTGGCTGACGTCATGGCCCAGACACACATAGGTGAGTGCCCTGCCAGCTGGCCTGCATACTGGTTTGTTTTTGTCATCTGAGCAAGCACGAGGTAGCAGAGTCCCTTGCTCACGTGTTCTTCTGTATGTATTCTGGGTGCAGAATGCATCTGATGGACACAGCATGGAACTCCTGATGCTTGGGGTGTTTGGTTTGTACTATTGTCTGGAACTTCACCACACCAATCTCTCCCACAGCTGGAATTTCAGGAGCTGTCTATAAAGGGATGCCTTCTTGGTCATGAGGGAATATTTGCAGCCTTGTCTGCTTGTTCATCTCACTTATGCTGAGATATGCTCCTAAATGACATTTTCATGGTGCCCATAAACAAGATGGAATTTTAGTTGAGTTACTTTGGGAGCCACTTGAACTCGGGGGACCTTAATCACCACTGTTCTTTGCCGTAGGTGTTGAGATTCTTAGATGCTTCATGCTATTTTGTATGTAGGGTCTATAAAAAGGGAGATCTTCTGTATTAGTGGAAATAGTCTTGGGAAGTGTTGCCCTAAGATATTAAACAGTGTAGAAAAGGATGAAATAAGAACTGTTGCAGGAAAATCAGAATATGTTAGGTGAGTTAGTAGCTGTATGAAATGTGAGTGGTGATGGACATTGTTCTGCCTCCACTTGGTCAGTGTGCCTGTCACTTAATATGCCTAGGTAGTCCTTATGTTCACAGGAAAAGGAGAATACCCATGTCTGTTCTCACCTACTTTCTGTTGTGAATTAAGATTCTCAGCTGAGTAATAAAAAGCTTGCTTAAGGTGAATTGCTCGTGTTGAATGTGGCCTTGTGTGGTCTGTCCATTGAAACAGGTCATGCCAAGGAGGTTGCTGCTCACTGTGTTGCCATGGGAGCATAGACACAGTTGTAGACCTGTCAGTCTGTGCACCTGCGGGCACACATGTCTGCAGCACTGCACATTAGGGAACGGTAACTGCAAAGAGTGAATCACATACTTCAAGTCGTCTCAGATGCTGGAGTGGTTATTTCTAGATCCTGAACCACTTGGTAGACAGGCACAGCAGTTTGACCTTTTTCTCGGCCCCCATTTACTCTCCATGAATGAAGCTGAAGTGAAAAGCCTCGCCTTTTCCACATGCATAATGAGACGATTTGTCATATGCTGGGAAAATTGGGTCTCCTCTCACTTCTCCCTGCTTTAGATTTTTAGTGGTGAGAAAAACTGGGGAAAATGATTTATTTCCTTTGTACCACAGAACAGTTGTATAAAGAAAAAATAATGGGGACATTTTTATAAGTTTTTATAGTAATAGCTGAAAGCAAAGTGGTATTACAGTTCTACATGTTTCTGGCAACACACTGGTTTATGTGAACTAAAACCTGTTTAAATCCTAGTAAGTTAAACATTTAATAGAACTGTCCTCAAGTGTTCTTAGATAATACAATTCTTGTGCGTGTTAGGACCCAGAGTGGTGGCTGCGATTTTGTCAACTTTACCTGGCACGTGGGCAGAAAGGTCCACATGACCTCTGCTACTTAGGATTCATATTTTCCAATTTTGTTCATGTTCAAGGAGGTGCTCAGAATCTTCCCAAGAGGAACACATGTTTTTGAACAAATTAATCACTGCATTTGGCTTACCCTGTGCAAGTTTACACTTGGAATTCTGGAGGAAATTATAGCATGGAGAATTAAATTTATCCAGACTATAAAAGGTTGCATTACTCATGTACATCAAGGCTCAGTGTAACCTAAATATAACTCCTCGGTGTGTGACATTTCAGTAATTTCTCATTTGGCACAAAGATAAGTTCCTAGAATATCTGGGCATATTCTGTAAGTATGAAATACTTTAAAAAAATGAAATATTTTTGGAAAGAAAGCAATGACAAAATAAACCTAATGAGACTTAGAATACTTTATTCCTGTGACAAAACAAAAGAGGCTGAGAAGTCATGATTGGCAGGCTTTGACCTTTTGTCGAGATCATCAAAGCCTATGAACAAGAAAATAGCGTGAGTGAGTAGGCGGGGTGTTTGAAAGAGCTCAGGGCAGAGCCAACCCCAGCCACATTTGCTGGGTGAAGAACTTAAGTGGAATACTGCAGAGACTACTTTAGCTCAAGTAGGAGAAAAGCTATTGGGTGAAGACCCCATGGTTTCCCCCAGAGTGGCCCTTCTACTTTGTTGAAGCAGAATCTCAAGTTTTTTGTAGATTACTCCACAAATTTCATTATGCCAACTGTTACATAGGGACATCTCCCATGGCATAGCCAGGCTGGTTTAGACAAGGATGCAAAAATCTCATGGAAGATTGCTTCTTTTCCCCCTCCTGCTGTTTGCTGTACATCTTGGAAGATGTGCCAGTTACTGTCATGCTGCAGAGTCCTGACGAGCACATCTCCGTCTTGAGGATGTGAACATCAGCAGTGCAGAAAGATCAGACCTGCCCTGCACCATGTCCCTGCAATGCAGGCTTGCTTCACTGAGAACCTGTATGACTCATGTTATCAGAACACAATTATCAGGAACTTCAATATGATTAGAAATGAAGGGGCTCACATTCTAAAATATTTTATCAGTATCAAAAGTTGAACATAGCTTACAATAAGCAGATTTAGTGGAATGTTTTTAAATTTCAAGAGGTATATTTGTAAAAATTTCAGATTAAAGTATTACAGGAATCATTCAGCACAATAGAAATGGAGAAATTAAAGAGATAATACACTTTGAGAATCAACAATAGATGCATGTTACTTATTTAGAATAAACATCATATATTTAGGATAATGGACTTATATGGCTTCTCATTTTTCAACATCAAACGTTAGCCTCTAATCCTTTGATGTATTCATCTGCTGACATTGTCACAGCATGTTGTAAGGATACATTTTCATTAGCCAGATATTCATAAAGTAACTGTCATTTCCAGAGTGCTTTGGAGTTGAGTAAACATCAGTGTTGCTTTTGGTATATGCTATTCGTAATAACCACCAGATTCTCATCAGATTTCTTGCATCTGTTCCTGCTAAGAAGATAGGAAGTCAATAGGCAATCATGTTCACCCTGGAGATTTGCATACTTGTTTGTTACATAATTATCAGGGCATGGCTGTTGTGCCTTTTAATTCTAGATTCTGCTGGAATAGCTGTTGGAAAAAAAAATCATCCTCATTTATTATGTATAATCATTTTAAGTGTTGATACTTTTCAAATATGTCCTAAAATATCACCTGTACCTTTAGGTTGGTGATGTTGGCCCAGCCTGACTGCTTAGGACTGGGGTGTCCCTGCTATGCCCACCTCTTAGCTAGGAAATTATTGCAGCTAGAACTTCATAATTTTAGAGCAGCTCAGCAGGATTTTCCTATAAAGGGTCAGGGAGAAAATATTTTAGGCTCTGTAGTCCACATGGCCCTGTTGGAACTGTTCAGCTCTACTGTGGAACACAAAAGCAGTTGTAGACAATACACAACCAACCAGTCATGGCTGCATGCCAATAAAACTTTATAAAAACAGGTGGCAGGCGAACCACTATCTAGTTTGCCAACCCCAATTTTAGGGTTTTAAATCCTTCCATAGAAAAAATGGAAAGGGGCAGACAAATCTTGTTAGGTTAGCCCCAGGCACAATGGAGACTCTTCCAGCGGTGAGGTTCAGAACTGTTTGCTTTTGATTGTCAGCCACTGCTCCTCAGTTGCATGTCTTATGGTATCTGAGGATCTGGTCACAGCATGGGTCTCGCAGGCTTCCTCCTGTCCCTTCTACCCCTGTTTCTCTCCCTTTTAAGCTGTCCAAATCTTGTTGCCCCATCAGAATTGTTAAAACACAGGTGTGATCCTGTCTTTCTTCCCCCAAAGTGCTTTCAAAATTGATTTTATTTACCTGGACTTCATAAATTTGGAGGCCCAAAAGTATCCTAGTCCTTCATCCACTTCATGCTCTATTGGGCAGGAGGTTGGTGCTCCATTTTACAGGAATACCTCAATATGCTCCCTTACATGTAAACATACATAATAGAAATATATCGGTTTACATCTAGTTTTTTCCCCCAATGTTTAAATGCATTTAACTCAAAGTAGTAACAGTCATTTGCACCTTTCAGCTCATAAGTTTCACAGGTTTATTCTTGGAGCTCTTGAGAGGAGGACCTACACAAAGAGCGAGAAAGCCCAGAGGAACCCTCCTGCAGGCTGCATGAAGGGAGATCTTGCAGCAATTACCACACAGTTGCAGGAGCTTGGGGTACTGTGGCATTTAGTTTCCTTAACCACAACAAGGAGTAAATAATAGCTTATTCTGCAGGTCTCATCTTTATGGGATTTTTCACAACATAAACATGAAGAAAAACCAGTCAAAATCTAAACATGATTCTGTGAGAGTCAACCCTAACACTCTCAGTACCATGACTGAGAGAAATGTTTGCAAATAGAACCACAAAAGCCTTTTCTGACTATCTTGGTGTAATCTGTAGAGGATTTGTCCGCAGATTTGAAGGGCGACTGTGAATCGCCGTTAGCAGTATAACAGGTACACAATGGGAAAATGAATGTGTACAAGATGAGGTTAAACCCAGAGCATTTTCTGATTATTAAAGGCTATAAGATATTTCTCAGGTGTGATAGGTGTTTTTTCCTAAGTGGCATGCCTGGGCAGATCCTTACATGTATTGTTGTGTGTCACTTCAGGTTGAGGCTAGTTAAACCTGCATTCCCTTAGAACCAACAGCAAACCCTGGCTCTAGTGAGACTGAGAAGGAAAGTCTCACCTTCTGGTTAATTGCAAATGGAAGATAGCATTGATGCAGTGAGCATCCAAGTGTCCAGTGGCCAAATGAGGATAAATTTGGGTGCTCTGACACCACAGGCATGGTTTTCTTCTCATACCGTTCCAGGTTCCTCTTAGACGGTCTAGACAAGTTTACATTGAGAAAGTTGTTTGGCAGGGGAGGGATTTACACTTGAGAGAAACCAGGCTCGGCCCACCTGTGATCCAGCGAGACTCTTGAGCAGCTTGGGCCTGTGTACCTCTGCGGTTTTGTAGCCTTCCCTGGAGGGCAGCCTTGGAGTCGGGACATTGGAGCAGGCTGCAGTGAGAAGTAGGCAAGCCCTGTCTCCTTGCTCCACTCACCCACACGTGCTTACCTAGGTACCTGGGTCTGTATCCCCAAGTGGAAGCACAGTCTCTCACATCTCAGGAAACAACCAGCTGGACAGATGGTCTGATGGACCTGTACCCTGAAGGGCCCCCTTTGCAGGTGGGAGCATATTCTTGCTCTTACTGAACAGCGGTGGTAGATTTAATTCACCCAGGGATCAGATGTTCTTTGTCAGATTCCTTTGAGACCTTTAATCATCATCCATTCTCAATTAGTGGAACACAGGCACATTGCTTTCTGCATATTGAAACTGGATTTTTAACTTTTCAAGTTATTTGAAGACCAGAAATTAACATGGTCTACAAGTGGGATCTGTCACCATTGGATGCTGGGGACTCCGTCGTCGTTAGAATTGTTTCTTTCAGCCAGTGTTAGCACTAGGGCATTATATCACTGTAGAGTGTGAATTGATTCACTCCTGCTTCACTTGAACTTCTGCTCCAGTACTTAGTGAGTTTGGCAGGTGTGGGCAGAGTGTACCGTAGCCTCAGTGTCTGAGGAAGACCACCTGTACCCACTAGGAGCTGGTGTGAGCAGAGACCTGCAGAAGCACACGGTTAAGGAGCCAAGTGGGGAAGTCGGGGAATTACCCAGGCAAGTTCAGCAGCCAGAACCAGCCAACACCCTGAAATGGGCTATTTTGGTGTGAGTGATAGACCCCTCAGTGGCAGAGAGTGACCCTGGCACTTATGGTCAAAGTAACTTGCAGATAACTATCACTAAAAGGCTGAATGACGCTGTCTTCTAACCTGCCTACTGCTTGTATCTTATGTTCCAGATTGTGAAGGAAGCCACGTCAACTGCTGAGGGTACTAGTGAGGCTAGAGTAGCTGAGCTGGAACCTCCCAGTAGGAAAGTTTGCAGACTCTTGGGGGAAGCAGATGGAAAGGTCTTAAAGACAGTTGTTGGGGCAGATGAATAGCAGGTGACAGTTCACATGGGGCTTGAAGAATGGCTGCTGTTTTTCCTCTTGGTTTTAAAAGCCCTGTGAAATGGATCTGAACTGTGGGTGGTTTTGCTCAGAAATGAACCCCTCTTGAGGGTCCTTAATTTTCAAAAGACATGTAGATTTCCTTGGCCTTGTGCTGGAGCTGAACTCTTGAGAACTTGGACTTTGAACCCAAGCCCACTGTTACCCCTGAGCAAGCGTCTGTAGAGCCTCTGTATGTGCAAGATTCTTTAAAATAGTTCTCAGAAGGTGGTTCCCCACTTAGTGCAAGAGTGCAGCAGGTAGTGTGGCACCACAGTGGCAGCTTCCTGGCTACCTTAGTCATTCTTTGAGGGCTTATGAGAGGAGTTCGAAGGGAGAGGGAGAGAATGACATACAAATTAATCTGGGCAGCACTTTGAGTCGCCCAGCTGTCACTGTTGCTATTTTTAAGTCACCAAATGTATAGGAATCATTTTCTCCACCTTCAAAATGGGCACACTTCCCAGTGCAGAGCCTGACCGGGCCCCTCATGGTGCAGCCTGCTGAAGTGTAGTCCTGGAATCAGCTGGAGATGGAGTGAGCTCGTCTTCTAGCCACTATCTTGTTAGGGGGCTGTTTTCAAATTTCGTTCATCCTACAGTAACATCTGTGTTTTCATTTGAAATGCAATGGTGTACGAATTGGGTGCAAGGAGATAGAGTTCTAGAGAATAGCTCATCATGAAACGTGAACTGAAGCCTGTTAGGCAGGAGTGCGGATGGGGCATGATGAAAAGGGGGAGGATGGTCCTCAGTGTTGAGGTGGCCTGAGCAATCCTGAACGCTCCTTTCTTTCCCACCCCACCCTGCTACCATGGCTCCTGGGTGGGGTGCCCTGCCCTTCCACACCTCCCTGCCTGGCATTGCGGGTCTACTTCGGCTTATGTCTCCCATACTGCCGCCGCCTTTGGGGTGGGACCTGAGAAGTTGCCCTTCCTGACACGTGTTCGCCTACACGGGCTGTCACAGTGGAGTCCACACCCTGGTGGCTTAAACAGTAGACATTGGCGCATTCACAGTTCCGGAGGTGTTAAACCTGGCGTCTTGAGCATGGACAGGATTTATGGGCTGAATTGGTTTCTCTGAGAATCTGGTTTCACTTTGGCTGATCAGTGGCTGCCATCTCCATGTTTTCACATGCTCTTTGTCCTGATCTTTATAAGGACTGCAGTCACAGTAGGTTGGGGCCCACCCTCACAACCTTATTTTGCTTAACAGGGACTGGTTTAACATCTGTCTTCAAATACACAGTCACGTTCTGTGGTGCTAGGAAGTAGGACTTCAACCTCTGGATCTGGGGGATGTTCTTGGTAAGGGACATGCTGAAGGATTTGTTTCAGGGGCTGATGGCACCCTCAGATGTTCCATGATCCAGACTATGTGAAAGCTGCGTGTGACTGGCTGCACTCAGGGCTTTGTACACCATATGTTTGAACCCAGTACGTGTCTGTATGCCTGATAACCAAGTTTCAATGCTTGTGGATATTTGCTTAATTCTCACTGTGTAAATAGGTATCATCCGCCTTTCACAGAATAGGAAACACATCGTGGGAACTGGGTTACATACCTGGTGCCAGATGCCTCAGCCCTGCGTATGTTGCCTCTCACCTTTGGGTTTGGGTCCCCACAGGCCCCGGGGGGTATTATACACAAGTGGGGATGAGCTGATCACCTTGGGTTGCTATATTTAAAACTGTCCCAGGAACACAGACTAACCCTTCCCAGCTGTCAGTCAATATATGCAAGCTCACTTCTACAGACTATCTTAATTATTCAGATTCTGTATTTGCATATTGGCCTACTTGCTGAAATTTGATTCCCAAAACAATATTCATGGATTTTGCAGCTTTCCTAGACAAGCAGAGAGCCTCAAAAAGTTGTACGATGCACGTATTCCCAGCAGAGGTTCAGCAAGATGGCCTCAGTCTTCTGGATTCATTTGTGAGAGTGTGAGCGTCCTTGTTACGGTCTATTTAGTCCTGTGGTTTTCTGCATCAGTTTTGGGCTTTTGTGGTTTGACTATATAAAACAGCTTCCAAGTGTATCACAGGAGTGGGCAGAAAACGGAGCCTGTGCAGGAGGAGTGCCACTTTCAGCCACAAGATAACGTGCTTCTGACAGAGCCATACAATGGCTATCTCTAGAGCTTTCTAATAAGGACTCGTGCATCAAAATTAGTAATATACTCATTACTAAAGATTGTGAAATGCATTGGTCGTCTACTAAGCATGCCCTCCTTAACACTTAATTCAGTAACTGAAAACTTGTCATTCAGCCACTTCTTTACCATCATTGAATGCTGTACAGGAAAAGCTATAGCTCATTTCATTGAGCATAACACAGCCTTTAGTACACATTAGATTATAAACATTTTTAGGTATGACTAATCAGTATTCATGCTAAAATAATTCCTTGCTATTTCTTGATGCCTTTACTGAGAAACATCCTAAGAGCTCTTCACGTGTGAACTTGAATCTACCCAGCTATTCAAGGTTGTGGCCGTTATTCCCATGTGATGGATAAGGAAACAGATTAAGCTACTTAGCAAGATCTCTAGGAATTTGCAGAGTTGGCATTTAAATGATAAGTGGTGACATTACTGCCTCTGTTGTCACAGAACTCTTCTGAACAGACCCATTTCTCCTAATATCTTGTCCCATGACTTGATGTTTTAGTGGCTCATGAACGTGGCTCCTTGTGAAATCATCTGAAGGTTGCCCTAACTGTTGCCTTTGGGACAGTATAAGCTACCTTAAAGATGATCTTGGTGTGGGGGTTTTGTGGCTACAGTTGAGCGTCACACTCCCGTGTGGTCACGTGTAAAGACGTACACGACCTCCAGTCTCTTGCTAGGATGTGGCATTTTTGGAGCTTGGTTGCATAGCCTTTCGAACAACCGTGTAAGACCATCAGAAAACCTCAGTGTGCTTCTTCACAGAAAATCATTCTGCACCTCCTGATGTAACCACGTACACCTCAGAACACTCCATCCAGGTGGAGAGGCCGCAGGGCTCTACCACATCCCGAACAGCACCAAAGTACGGCAACGCCGAGCTCATGGAGACTGGGGACGGTATGTCTTGACTCTTCTCTCCTTCACCAGCATTTGCTGTGCCATGCATTTCTGTGCCCGCAATTGGATACACTGCTTCTAGATTTAGTCAGTCCATGGACTATGAGATTTATCACCTTCCCGTAGAGCTGCTTTCTTTATGGTCTGGCCATAGGTAACGCAGGTCTTCCCCACATTGTCCAGGAGTTGCTCCTCATAGGAGAGAAGTAAAAGTTGCAGAAGATTGTGGTAAGAAAAAGAAATTTTATGAGATGCTGTTGTTTTTGCTGGTGAAAAACCAATGTTGGTTCAGATGTTGGTTAAACTAGAATTCAAGCGCTAAGACCATGAACAGTTACTTAGAAGGGCAAGATGAAATTAAATCTTTTAAAAATTTGATAGATATTGGATCTTGAAAGAGGATCTTTTTCTCCAATCTGGACAAAAATTACGAATGATTTAATAGCGGTCATCTTGGCTCCTTGTATTTGTAATCTTGTCTGTTCTAGTGAAAGTGACCGTTTCTATTACCCAACCTAAAGCAGCAGGACTTGGATGTGCACTTTTTGCTGTGCTTTTTCCTTTGAGTCTCAGTAATGCTTCTGGTCACAAAATTTATAATTTGGCACAAAAATTAGTCTTCTTTTTTTTAAAGATGATCAGCTTAGTGTTGATGAGCTATCTCATTGTGTTCCTGTCCTTGCGATACCTGTGACTCATAATTAAATAGAATGCCAGGTCCCAGGTGTCATGACCTCCTTGGCATAGTCTAAAACCAGAAAGCCACTCATTGTTGAGCTGTCCAGTTAATAAATTAGAAATCACTCCAGTTTCCATTATGGCTGGTTTTCCTTACCTTTTTAAAGTAATTTATTTTTTTAGTTGTAGATTAACACAATACCCTTGTTTTTATGCGATGGTGAGGATCAAACCCAGTGCCTCACACATGCTGGGCAAGTGCTCTGCTCCTGAGCTACAGCCCTAGCCCTCTTTGAGTGCTTCCCTCTTGGCTTTCGTCCTCTGATCAAAGCTTTTATTAAACAGGTTGTTGATCTTGTCATTTTAATCATGTCCCTTCTGCCTTTGTTCACCCTAGGCGAATTCTGAATCCTACATTGTGTAGTCCTCGGTGTCTCAGCCTGTGACCCCACCCCTGTTAGAATCACCTGGGAACACTGTTAGAACAGGTTCTGGCTACACCATGACTCAGTCAGAAGCTCTGGGTGGTCCAACAGTTTTTCCATAGGTGTTCTAAACTATATTTGGGATCCACTGGCCTTCGGAAATGACCTCGGATTCATTAAAACCAAATTCAGTGGAACTATCTAATGGGAAAATCTTACTTACATGTTGAGAATTGTGGATTGCACATTTTTCTGTATTTTTTTAAAAATTTTTTTAGTTGTAGATGAACAGATATCTTTATTCATTTTTATGTGGTGCTGAGGATCAAACCCAGTGCCTCACGCATGCGAGGCAGGCGCTCTACCACTGAGCCACAATCCCAGCCCCATTTTTCTGTATTTTAAAAACTGAAGTATTTAATGTCCCAATTGTGAAACTGCAATGCAACATTTTAAGACAACCTATTAAAATTTTATTTGGTAGGAAATTTTCCTTAGGTTCCATCCTATTCCTTCTCAAATTGGCTTGATACACCCGTGATGCTTGTATCATCTTCCCCGTGGTTCGTTTTACAGGAGTACCAGTAAGTAGCCGGGTATCAGCAAAAATCCAGCAGCTTGTCAATACCCTCAAACGGCCTAAGCGACCGCCATTGCGAGAATTCTTTGTCGACGACTTTGAAGAGTTGTTAGAAGGTACAAGAACCTTTTCCCTTTCGGTTCCTTCCAGGTGTTCCTCTGGTTCCCTGAACACTGTTTCTTCTGACAAAGCTATTTTTTTGAAGAGTGCCAGTCTCGGTCATCACTGAATGACCAGATCTAGGGGAGAGTGTAGGTTCTATACCAGAAGGTGCACTGAACATCTCAGTTGGCTAGAGCTCCAGCACCTTTGGGTTGCAGCCCGCAGCAGAATGTGGGCTCCTCCTATGAGCCAGACCTCTGTTTAAGGACTCAGATGATAGAAATGCAAAACTTGCTTCCACAAACCCTTAGCTCAAAGCAGAGCAGCCCTCGGTGAGCTCCTGTGAGGCCTATGGGGGATGAGGGACAGAAGGCTCTGCTCTGCCTTGGGCGCAGGTGCTCTGGCCACAGAACACTTTGAGCCTTTTCACAGACAACAGAAGATCTGGTTGTATGAAACCTAAACTTGTTTTCTTGTTAAATTGGGAGTATGGTGGCTGATTTTTTTCTGGCCAGCAGGTGATAGTGGTCAATTATATAAAAGGGAGAAACCTTTATCAGAACTGTGAGAAATCATTTGATCCTCCCCTCTCTAGAGGATGAGGAAACCATGTTCTATTACAATGTGTCTGTTTAGTTTTACTCAAGAAAATATTTGCTTACTCTTAAAGTAGTTGAGCAAAATTCATATTTCCATCTGAGTATTTAAGGGTAAGATATAACTTTCCAAGATCAGAACTGTTGGGAGTCTGGGATCACTGGATGCTGATAATTTAAATGTTAAGCATAGGGATTTAAATCATAAACTCTAGGCTGGTACGATGTAGTGTTTTGCCTTTTCAGTTTCTAGATCTACTTGGGTCTAAGTTCTCTACCCACTTGTCTGCCTTGGAAATTACAAGAATTAAATGTTTGATTCTTTCATGAGTGTAGCACGGATCGTGACCTTGCATATAGAGGACATTTCTAATCTTCACTTTAAATATGAATCACTTAGCTTCTTCATGAAGAATGAAAAGCAGTCATACTAACACAGATGTGTTTTTCTTAACCCTTTGTGTTGAAATGTATTTAGTTCAGCAACCAGATCCAAACCAACCCAAGCCTGAGGGAGCCCAGATGCTGGCGATGAGAGGGGAGCAGCTAGGGGTGGTCACGAACTGGCCACCCTCCTTGGAAGCCGCGCTGCAGCGATGGGGAACCATCTCACCAAAGGCCCCCTGCCTGACCACCATGGACACAAATGGAAAGCCCCTGTACATCCTTACTTACGGTAATCCTTGGGTGCAGCTGTCTCTTGCGTGGTGACCCTGTATGTGACTAAGGAGGGGGAACCATCTTTGGGGTGGCTACCGTGTATCTCTGCTGCCTTACATAGCTCTGATAAGGAAATAGATGGAACCTAAAGGAACTTCTAGGCAAATGATTTGATATGAGAAGTTAATTTTTAGTTAAAATCAAACAGGGTGCTTAAAGCAATGATCATAATGCTAATTTGTTAGATTTTGCTTCTTAGATACATACATGATTTTCTTGAATACTTTTAACATGTTAAAAGATCACAACCTTTGCAGTCTAAAACCTTAAAAGAGCAAAATCCCAAAAATGAGATTCTGGGAAAAGTTTTAGTTTTTTGTAAAAGAACATTTGTTTACATTTTTAAAAAGGGGATTTTTTGAGAAACATTAAAACACTGATAGAACACTCCATAAGCCACTTCAGACAAGATCAACAATATGCATATTTTTGCAAGCATAAACATCCAGGTTTACTCATAACAGTCACAGGAGGAAGAACTCTATTCACAAGGAAATAGATCAGAGCCCAACACACAAGTGCATGTCACCATGGTAGGTAATTGTGTGCACCCAGCTTTATAACTGTGATCATCTGAAATACCTGGTTGGGCCAATAAGTCAAAGGAGCAGTCAAACCATGACGGGTTGCCACTGCATCGACAGTCACCCAGGGCGCGCTGCGATCTGGAGAAATTTAATCCTTCACAAAAGGAAGCATACAGAAAAGACATCTCTTTGAGAAAACTTTAACATTTTTATGTACATAGTGCTTACACAGAAAGTGCTGTGATAATGCACTTTCACAAATCTGGAAAACACATAAATTAGGACTTCAAGTCTTGATGTAATTTTTATCCCCACTGTTGGACATGATGCGACGATGGGAGGGCATAGGATAGAAAAATGTCAAAATTAATGCTGACAATTTCAAATAGAAAACCAAGTTCCTGAGGATCCCGAGGGGGCTGCTGATGTGAGTCCTAGAGTCAGCGTGGCAAGCCTGGGGTTCTGTGTTGTCCTGTTTTGCAGTGCTGAGGAGCAAGCCCAGGGCAAGTGCTGTCACTGAGCTGCACACCCCCAGCCTGTCCTACAGTTCTGACCTCCAAGCCAGCAGAGGAGAAAACTGCCCCAGCCGATACCAATTTACCTTTTCTGTTCTCCACAGTTTGCCTTTTACCTGATCAGCTTCCTCCCACTATTGCAGTGAGAGTAGTGGTTTTCAGAATTTGGGCTTTCCAAATTTCAGCATTTTGAGATTTTAGTCTTTCAGGATTGTGATTTTTCTTTTTGCAGGGGGGGTGGAATTTCAGACGTTAAGGATTGTGGTCTTGACAAATTTTTAACATTCAGTATTATGTCTTTTGGCATTAGGATTGGCACCACTTCAACAAACCCAAAGAAGGAAAGTCTGTATCCATGGTACTTTTTCAGAACACCAGAGAAACAAGCTTCCCATAATTCTTCAGTACAATTCATGCACTCCGTAAACTTCTTGCGAGTTGTAAGGTGTTCCAGAGAGGTGTCATCCTTAGTTTTGCAGCTAAGGCACCATGGAGAAAGGTGGTCAGGCATGTTCACACTATCTGCTGCTGCTTTGCAAAGAAGCAAATTTAATAACTAGAAGACCAGAATGGCTCATAGTTTGCTGTATGTGAGAGATTAGATGACTTGTTTTTAACTTTTGGTTCTGTTTTTATAACACAAACTTAGGATTGTCAGGAGAAAAGAGATTTTTAACATCAACCATTAAGGCCAGATGTTATGTTATGGAATCTGAGTCTGCCTTTTTTGGAGGGTGGTACTCCGGGAGATGTGAGCTGTAGACTTGTGCATTTCATGGACCCAAATAGGATTTTGATTTGGGGGCATGTACGTTGCAGCTGCTTTGTTCTGATGACTTTGGGCAGGTTTAAATGGGTAGATACCACCCATGGTTGAGTATAAACTTACTCCTTTTTAGAATACACTCTTGGAGATAAGTTTTATTCAGTCAAAAACACAGAAAAATTTTCTATATATGAGCCTTCTGTCCAGCTAGGTTCAGACTTGGAGATAGTTACATGTTTGTACTCGCTGCATCATGACAGCTGAGCATGCTGAGGCTCATGGCCTCTGGGAAATCCTGGGGCCAATGTGTGCATGTACGGATCATGTGTGCTCACTGATGACCAAGCATCTGCTTGGGTGGATGAATCACATACCATGCATGGCAAGGTCAAAGGTGAATACCAGTTCTCCAGAGGATCAATCTAGGACTGTAAGGTTAGGATGAGTTGGAGATATGACACAGACTGATTTGTCAAAGCATCACACAACCAAAGCGTTTAAACTCCTCCTCCTAAATTGGAGTCTGTTGTATTTTAACCTGCTGTTGGTCGTATCCTGTGAGTCATCTTCAGTTCTTGTTTAATAGAAAGTAATATATTTCCAAATGGAAGATCATAACTTATCAGGCTTGAAAGGGTTGGCTAATGCAGTGAGTACTGAAAAGTGTTATCTGTGTAGAAACTATGCAATAGAGAAATGTATGATGGCGTATTGCTGAAAAGATGCAGAAAAAGTAATTGAATTTGAATTGATCTTATGCTGAGTAATTTGGTGTAATTGAAGAACTATATTATTTGAAGTCTTAGGGCTCCCTTCAACCCCAAAATTTAGCTTCTTGCTTGTAGGAAGAATCCCCAGGTAAGAAATAGGATGTTTAATAGAAAATCCAAAGTATAAAGCACTCCATGGAGTTCCTTCCCCTGTCGCGTCTGAGCTGGCAAAGAATTCTCCAGTATCCTTTTGCATCTCCATTCTGGTTTTAGTTCAATACCTGTAAACTAATATTGCTTATATACCAAGCAAATGCTCATGTTCATCTTATTTATGAATTTATTAGAGGTGTTTTCAGGGATTTTAGATGCCTGAGCTAGGAAAAATGGGACAGTCTTTTCGCAGCTTTGTTGGTGTTTGGAATTGTTCATAGTGCACATAAGCTCCCGCCTAAGTTCCAGGGCCACTGTGCTCCAGGTAGCTCTGGGGTGCCCTTCACTGGGCCCCTGCCTGCCTCCCTCAGGAGTCAGCCTCTGGATAGTTGCCTGTTCCTCATTCAGGCATTGGTGAAGTTAATATGTAACACATGACACTTCCACACTCACATAGCTGCTTGTCAAGAGCTGCAGCATCTCGAATTTACATCAGCAACTTACTCTTTGCTGTTCTGAGAAACAAAATTTTGCCGAAGGTTTGTGGGGATTTCTTGCCCTTTAATAACTCTACTAGAAACTTGGTTTTACTGTGAATTGAAATGCATTCTGCTGTGCTAAAGAAATAAAAAGCTTTTATATGAATTTGATATCAACTTTAAGATTCTTCACTGAGAATGAAGTGGAAACTTGAGCAAGTCATAATGGTGTTAATGATTGCAGTTGATTCAAAACTTTTTTTTCATTTACAACAGAATTAACTATTAAATAGTTCCCTAATGTTCACATTGAAATCTGAGGGTGCAAAATACTTAGGGGAAAACTTCACTCCCTAAGTTACTTCTGATGGGCTGAGAGTTATTGATAGGGAGAAAAAAAAATCCCCAAATAAAACACCACATGATTTTAAAGCAGCCAGCCTCGAGAACTACAGTATGGAGATGAGGATTATATCTACTAATCAAGGGCTCAAGATTTTTACTAATGTAAGTACTCTAACTTTGAGCTTTATTATAGTTTGCTTATGACATTAATAAAACCAAGAAATACACATTGAGTGCATACCATGAGCCAGGAACTGCCCTATGAATTAGAACAAAGGAAACATTCTTTGCTCTGTAGTTACTGAGAGGCAAGTTCAGGAAACCTGTGATTAGGAAATAGTAACACTAATTTGGGTCACTGCAGTTCAGTAGGAAATAAAACATGTTCAGGATTTTTTTTAAATACAAAATGTTATAAACCAAAAAGTTTTGATTTAGTTTGTGCATTGCCGTAGGATGATGACTGAAACAGTGATTGCATTGAAAACCAAATAACATAACATCGAACACTTTGACTGCTCCTGAAAAGCCTTGAGCAGCTGGGTCTTTGGGGCCAGATTGAAAAAGGCCTTTAGATATTCAATTCCTGTTAGATCCTAAAGTCATTTTCATCTCATCTCGGACTGTTCATCATAGGATAATACCAAGATGTCTAGTGGTGAGATGAGGCAGGGGTTTGAAATGTCTGAGTTCTTTTCCTAAAGGTTGTAAAGTTAAAACTCAAGTTTTTTAACGTATTTATTTTGATAATTTGAGTCCCCAAATTTTAAGTTTTAAATACCTGTATCTAAATCCATGTATTCCTCTTCCAAAATCCTCCAAATCCTTAAAACCTTGAGGTTAAGAAAATTTGAAGTCGAGAAATTTAGGACTCTAGGAGAAATCAGGTTCTGACCCACTGTGGCCATTTTTGTGCTCATTCTCTTCATTAGTCACACGACAGGCTGTTGATACCTGTGTGGGTGAGGATGCAGCTCAGTGGCCTAGTGTGTACTTAGCATTTTCTTTTTTTTGGGGGGGGGGGAATGCAACCAGGGATTGAGGGCCACATCCCCAGCCCTGTTCTGTTTCATTTAGAGATGAGGTCTGAGTTGCGTAACGCCTCGCTGCTATTGAGGCTGGCTTTGAACTCGCAATCCTCCTGTCAGCCTCCCGAGCTGCTGGGATTACAGGCGTGCACCACTGCGCCTGGCCAGTGTGTGTGCTTAGGCTGCTCAAGGCCTTTGGTTCAGTGTCCAGCACCAAGAAGTGTGTCCTCACATGCAACTTCGGGCAGGGGCAGTGGTGCTGTTGGAGTGGCACTGCTGCACTCTATTCCCTGGAGACCTTCCTCCACTTCAGTGACTGTACTCCTGTGGTCTTGCTACAGGCACTACACATGAAGAAATTTTGCTTCGTCTTGGGATGGCGTTCCACTGTTGAGGCTTCTGTGACTGTATGCATAGGAGTCATTGGGGACTGACTTCCCATCTTGATTGCAGGAATGAGGAATAAATTGAAGGCTCAAAATGGAAGCAGCTTTGGGCAGCCTTTAGGCTGAACCAGCAATCTGCCCATTTCCCAGCTGCCTGGTGCTCTGTAGGTGAGCTTGGTGACAGCTCGCCTGATGAACAGCTTCCTCCTCCTCAGACGCGGCAGAGAGGGGCTCAAGTCAGGCTCTTGGGTGTTCGTCACTTTCCCTCAGAGCTTTGTGTACAAAAGCCTTCACAGCTTCCCTGCTTCTCCTTTACTCCAGCTTCTAGACTAGCCCGCCCATTCTCCCTTGATTGATGTGTGTTCATTCCATCTTAGACATGGGAAGAAAAGGGATGTGTGTACCAGCCTTTCCCTTGAAGGATGCTCCCTAGGTCCTTGAGCCCATTTGTACATAACTGACAGTGCGTGTGTGTGACAGTATGGTTACTGTGTCTTCACGCTTTGTGTTGACAGGCAAACTGTGGACGAGAAGTATGAAGGTCGCTTACAACATTCTGCATAAATTGGGTACAAAGCAAGAACCTATGGTGCGGCCTGGAGACAGGGTAAGTGCAGCTGCAGAATGTCCCCTTGGGAAAGACACCGCTGTCTCAGAATGCCGTAGTGCAGCCTGTGCTCCCGGTGCTGCTGTGCAAGGCTTTCTCAGGTTCCCTGTGAACCGGGACCAATGGCATTCAACATGGCACTCATCTTCACAACTCCACAATGTTGGAGATTTTTAATTTATATGTGACAAGGATATTTGGGCTTAGGGTGAATCACGAAGGCATCTAGCTCCTAAGTGGCAGAGCCAGTGCTTCTATCTTAGTATCTTAAAATTTTTAACACTGTCAGGCAATCTTGGAAGTGAACCATTCCTAGGGTTCTTCTCCCAGTTTAAAATTTCTTAAACTGTTGCCCTTTCTTTGGAGAGCAGACTTTTATTATACCAGCTGGGTAAATTAGAGGACATGTTTCAGTATTAGGCCTGAACAGTTAATTGTAACTAAACTTTACATCTCAATTTAGATGGGGAAAAATCCAGTTTGTCTTCAAATAGTCTTTTCTACATGCCGCCATCTACCTTTGGTGCCTAGATGCATACTCTATCCAAAGGTCACCAAAAGAAGGACTCACACATCATGTAGACCACCAAACCCAGTAAGAGATTATGAGGACCTGGCCCTTGTGGGGTTTTAGAACAATGGCTGCAGCTCGAGCAGACCACCGTGTTTCTTTCTAGTTTTTTATCGAACAAGTTTAGCCTCTAGGTTTTAAAAGTAAATTTTAGATGTCAAATTTCTCCACTATAGAATTTACTGCTAATTTCAGCAGTGTGGTACTGGCATACGGGCAGACAAATGCACTGAAGGAATAGAACAGAGAAGTTAGAAATGAACCCTTGTGTACATGGTCCAAGGATTTCAACAGTGTACCAGCGTATATGCTAGGAAAAGGACAGTCCTGCCAACAGAACTGGGAAAATCAGCTGTCCTCTGAGAATGGAATTGGACATTTACCCAACACCATGTATGAGGAGGAAAATAAACCCCTCAAAGTAGACCAAACTCCTAAACACAAGAGCTAAAAGTATACAACTCTTTAGAAAAAGAAAACCTTCTCGATGATGGCAATGATTTCTTGGCTCTGACACCAAAAGCAGGTCAAGACAAAGGTCTTCGTCAAAATGAAATGTACACCTAAAGGCACTAAAATGAACTAAAAGGCAATCTACAAGAGGAAACTTTGCAAATTGTGTGTTTAGTAACAGATTAATATTTGGAATATAAAGAATTACTACAACCGAATGAAAAGAACTCAAATTATCACAAGTGAAAAATGGATAAAGGACTTGAATGGGCATTTCTCTAAAGATTTAAAAATGGCCTATTACAAGCACATGAAAAGATACTCAGCATCACTAATCAGGGAATTGCAAATCAAAACTATAGCAAAACATTTTATACCAAGAAAGGGGGTCTTATCAAAACACAGGTAAATGTTGGGAATAACATGGAGAAATTGGGACCCCTGTGCATTGCTGGTAGAAACGTAAGATGGGGCAGCCACTCTGAAAGATAGCCTGATAGTCTCTCAAAAAGTTGCCAAATTGCCATTTGACCCAGCAATTTCAACCTGTGTAATTAAAAATAGGTTCTGTAACAGGTGTGTGTACCTACAGCCATAGCGTTATCACAAGACTCAGAAGGCGGAGGTAGCCCAAGTGCTATTGACCAAGGAGTGGCCATGCACAATGTGGCCTGTGAGTTCAGTGGAATGTTAGTTTTAAAAGGAAGCTCCTATCCACATACTATGTGAAAGGACGCCAAGTAATACAAGCTGGATTCCAAAGGACAAATACCAGGGATTTCACTGATACGAGGTTGATGGGCTGATCGATTGCGCGATGGTGATTACTTGGGGCCAGAGGAGGGGAGAATGGAGTTTAACAAGGAGAGAGGTTCCGCTTGGGAGGTGAAAAAATTCTGGAGATGGAGTGTTGATGATCCTTAGGTGAGAATGTACTCAGTGCCACTGAACTGTATGCTTTAACTGTGGCTGAAATAAAATTTTCTATTGGGTTTTACTACAATGAAGAAAAGTCACTTGCAATGGCTCCCTTATTTCTAATTTGACTAATGGTCTGAGTCACTCAGGATTCTTCTGTAGTCCAACTTCCTGATTCTTGGAGTTTCTGTATAAGTGCGTGTTAAGTACCCACGTTCAGGTAAGATGTTGGTGGGAGAACAAGGACAGTTTTGATAGGATGAAATGTGCAAACAATTTCTTTCAGGGGTAGCCAAGTAAGATTAGCTTGAGGAAGCTACTTTTAAAGACTGTTTAGGTGGGCACAGTGGTGCATGCTTTTAATCCTAGTGGCTTTGGGAAGCTGAAGGAGCATCACAAGTTTCAAAGCCAACCTCAGCAACTTAGGCACTAAACAACAGGCACTGTCTCTAACATATTAAAAAGGGTTGGGGATGAGGCTCAGTGGTTAAGTGCTCCTAGATTCAATCCCTGGTACCAAAAAACAGCCAGCACCTGGATGTTCTTCTGTATATTTATTAAGCATATACATTATACTAGAAAATTGATAATCTTCTAATCAACAGTTTGTTTAAAAAATCAATTTTCAATTAAATATTGAAAGAGCATTCAGTTCTTACCATAAAAAGTACCCACTTCCTGTGGATGACTGCTAATGCAGTGTGGAGAACACCTTGGACTTCAAAAAAGGTGTTTATAATGTGTAAAGGAAATGTTTCAGGATACTGTAAGAAATGCTGAAAATCTACAGATGCATCACAGGTCTGATATAAAGAAGCTTGCACTAATATAAAGACACACTGATAATTAGCTTTTAAATACCTGGGAAAATAGCCAGGCACTGCGGCTTGCACCTATACTCCCAGTTACTCCGGAGGCTCTCACAGGAGGATTGCAAGTTCAAGGCCAGCCTGAGCAGCATAGTGAGAACTCTGCCTCCAACAAAACCAATGAAGGTTCCCCAGAGGTATTAAGAGCCAAATCTGACTTTGTTTTCACTTAAAAAAAAAAAAAAAAAAAAAAAGATCTTAAAATACTACTTTGGGAGAAAAAGTAAGCCTTTGCCCTTGTTCAGGTACCAGAAATAGCCTGAGGAGAAGCCAGGAGGGAAGGTCTGGTGTGCGGGTGAGTACCTTGCAGTCAGGGGTGTCCCGTGAAGAGTCTTGGCATAGCCAGGAGTATGAGCTCTGAGCTCCTGGTGGCGCCCTGCCTGTCGTGCCCCATGGAGGATTGCCTATAGGCATACTTCAGAGGAATGCATGGAGAATTCACTGAAAGCTGTGTTGATTAAAATCAAGGACCTACTTGTGCAATCTTGCACTGGGATTACTATGGTGTTAATAGTACAACTTGGTTCGTAGCTGATTGACATGCTACAGGAAAACGATGGAAACTTTTCAAACTACTCTTCCACAAAACACACTATTTAAAAAACCTTTCAGGTATTTGGTCCTTTAGTATTTATTTTTTGAGAGCATGCAATAATGTTCAATTTTATATTCTGCTTTTACTCACTTTGTAATTCATCACGTTTGAGTATAATTCTGTAAAGTTCTGCAGTGCAGCACTGTCGGCCTGAGCTTCAGCGGTGACTCAGTGGGAAGTTTAAATTCTGGATGAAGATCTGGATTCTTCATTTAAGTCCATGCACTGACTGGGACCAGACCTGGAGTGATCCACAGTCTGGCTCTGGGAAAGTTGCTTACCTTTCCTCTAAATCTCTGGTTTCTGTCCTTTAAGACTTCCACTTCCAGAGGTATTCTGGGAGGAGTATCCAACACATATTTGAGTCTTTTGTGAATTAAGTATTCCTTTGTGAATGGGCACTATCAGTCCAGCATGAAACTTGCCTGGCCTGTGAACTGCCCTAGTATGGTCAGCTCCTTCAAGTCGTCGTCTGCTTTAGGGGAGGAAGTTGGGCAGCAGCAGTGACCTGGAGATCTTGCAGACTTGCGATTGCACATTGCTTCCTTGTCAGACTCTGATCTGGAAAACACGCTGTCCGCACTCAGCTCATCAAATGAGGAACACTGGCTAATGCAAGCGTCACACTGGCTTTAAAAATTGTGCTTCATGTGCATAGACAAATAGTCATCTATTTTTCTGACTTTAACCTTACTAAACTGTAAGAAGGCTGTACAGAAATTATATCCTTAACTTTCTACCAATGATTCTGTATTGCTAACTTGCCAGCATGTCCACCTTGAAGGCCTGGCCTGCTCCCTTATCTGCCATCACAGTCCCTTCATGCCAGCGTACTTCCTTAAATGTTGAGACAAATTAGGATGTCATATCTGTTCAAAGTAAAATTAATAGCCTTGATGTTTTAAGGAGAACTTTGGAATAGCATGTGTATGCTGGACTATGGGATTCGTGTGCTTGTTAACACATCCATACTTCCCAAAGGAAAGGTAGTGCTAATGCCACAGCATGGAGTAAGCACTTACGTTTACATAGAAGTGGAGTATTTCAGAACCTAGTGGGACTGGAAAGACAATCATTTGTTAAAACTATCAGAGGAAGCTTCCTAAAATCTGAAAATAGGATTAAGATTCAGCATTGGAGTAACAAGAGCAAGTCGGGCATACACAGAACTAGCTGAACTGTAAGGTATGTGCCATGTAAGTGTTTGGCTCCATGGCGGTCTGCCTATGCAGTGGTGGTCTCATGATATTGACTAGTGAATCTGCATGTATGATGTGATCTTTTCACTACCAAGAAAACACCTAACGATGCATCTCAATGCTGTACTAAAATTATCTCTGGGTTATCTTGAGTTATCAAAATTGGATGGAATATTGACTAACAGGTGATATGAAGGACAAGTTTGACAAATGCAAAACATTAAATGTATCAAATGTCTTTGCATCAAATATAAAAGTATTAACTATCCTTTTTCCTTTCTGCATATCAGAATTCATAGGATCCTTAACATTTCTAGCTGATTATTTCACTTAACATCGTCTCTAGCTCCATCCATTTTTCTGTAAACGTATTTAACTTTATGGCTGAATAAAACTCCATTGTGTACCTGTACAGCATTTCCTTTGTCCATTCACTCATTGGACCCCTGTGCTAGTTCCATAGTTTCGCTGTTGTGAATTGTGCCGCTATAAACATGGGTATGCATGTGTCACTCTAGTAGATGACATTTTGTCAGGGTAAATTCCGAGGAGTGGCATAGCTGGGTCTTGTGGTGGTCTTGCCTGCCTTAGTCTTGAAGAGCCTCCATACTGAATTCCGTAGTGGTTGTACTGATTTACTAGTTCTGACAGTGTGTTTTTCTGCACATCCTCTTCAACTTTTTCCCTCTTTTTAGACACATGTGACAACATATTTTGGCACATTATATATATGTGGAGTATAACTTTAATTCGGACCCATCAAAGAGATCCATAGAGGAAAAGGACCAAGGGGTGGGTGGCAGAGTGAAGAGGTGCTAGGGGGTGATATTGGCCAAATTCTATCATATTGTGTGCAGGTATGAATATGAAACAACTCCCAGCAATACGTATAACTTTAATGGACACATAAAGGTGGAAGTACTATCAAATCTATTCAAATTTTAGGGAACATACTGAAACAGATAAAAAGGTAAGGGACATGAGCTTGCCTAGGTGCATGCAGTATGTCAGGCACCACACTAAGTTCTCTGTAGTTTTCTCTTGTTTGACCTTTAGCATGACAAATACATTTTCTATAGTTCTCATTTTTCAGATAAGAAAGTTAAGGCTTGGGCCAAAATTGTATAGTATTCCTGAGCTAAAAACTGATAAGGAATTGGAGTCTTCTCTAGGCCTGGCTCCCAGAGTGTCTGCTTGACTGCTTACTGAGCTTACTGAGTAATACAGCCATTGAGTTACAGTAAGGAGGGTTGTATGAAAATTCGAGGAACTATTTACAAAGGTTAGTGGAAATGGTAAGAAATGTACAGTGTAGTTCCTTCTATGTAAAAATTATGTGGATATAGAAAAAAATCATCTAGTATTATAGATGACTTGGTAATGCTTGTCTTTAATACAGATATTTAATGTTACATGCCTTCACTAACGTGCTTTATAGTTCTTACTCTAGCACACTTCCTTATTGAGAACTTAAATCCTGCTGCCTGGGGTGGGGTCAATCCTGTGACTGTCTTAGAAAGCAGGAGACTGTTAATGCTGGCATTTCTTCCTGGCCCATCCCCACAGGTGGCGCTTGTGTTCCCCAACAATGATCCAGCTGCATTCATGGTCGCCTTCTATGGTTGCCTATTGGCAGAAGTTGTACCTGTGCCCATTGAAGTGCCACTCACGAGAAAGGTAAGGAACTTGTCATTGTTCACAGTGTGCTAGGGGGAAGTGACAGGCCCCGTTGCAGCCGAGTGTTGGGTGACAATGTGCAGGCCGCAGTTTTTAAGATGGCTTTTCATGGCCGCTGGGTGTGGATCAAGATGCACTGACCCATTCTCACTGTTCCTTGGGGCTCTGAACAGGTTTTTATCAGTTATTCCTGAAAGGAAGCAGTTAGGCTTTCCCCACTGCTCAGCTGCAGGGTGTGCTGCTTCCCAGAGGTGGAGCTTAAGTTCACCTAGTAGCATAGTGTTGAGCTGAGGAATGTCAGTCTACAGAGAATGTGTGTCATTCCTCGATACCATGTGCCCTCAGGAGCCGGGTAGGTGTCCTGTATACTAGGGAGCCAGGTAAATGATAGCTTCTTAATTCTATTTTGCTGTTGATAGCAGAGGTTTTTGTTCAGATGTGTTGACATGATCAAGCCTCAGGTTTACCTGTGACTTACAGGATCTTGTTCTACAATTAAGATAAGCTTGTTGGTATCTTCACTGTTCTGTCCAGTGTAAACTATTATTTGTACACTACTTGCCTGTCTTAATCTCTCGATCTGTAGGAGGGGTGTGTTCATCAGCAAAGCAGGGTTACAGCAACTTTTAAAGGGAGGAGACCTGAAGAGAGTGGGGACACAGCTGACACAGGAAGGACGGACATGACCTTGGAGGCTGCCCTGCGTTATTCAGGCTTCCTTTGCACATCTAATGAGCGAACTGGGTTGATCCTTGCAGATCTCAAAGGCAGTCCTTGCTTGTAGCCTAGGCTGTCCCTGGCTGTCTTTGTAACTCCTGACATTGAAAGTTACTGATTTCAGGATTTAGGAAAACATTCTGCCGCTCTTGGAACGCATCACGGGTCCCTCTCCAGGGCCTGTGCAGGTTCTCTGATCATGATGGACTCTGCTTCTGGGATAGGGAGAGCACATGGGATCTATACCAGAACCCTAGGTGTGCACTAGACACCCCACAAGTGCCTCCTCATTTCCCCAGTCATAGGATGTTCACAGCCTGTGAGAAGAGGAGGGAGAATTGGGAGATTCCCTGAGTGGAATGGTCATGAGCTGCTGGCAGCTCTCCCAGCTACCTAATCCTGGGATCCGAGATGCTGCCATTCAGTTGGTGTGTGTTGCAGTGGGCAGAGGTGCTCTGGACATCAGAGCCTGCTCAGGGTTTGTGCTCAAGGCTCAAAATTCTCTGCGTTCTCTAAGTGATAGCAAAGTGACAATGTGGAGGAGCTCATGCGCTAGTATGGAGACTGGGTCTGAGGCTCAGTAACCAGATACCCAACAACTAACCATTGTTGTTAGTGATTTAGATTTGTCAATGTGTAGGCTGGTGTTTTATAGACCAGAGTGGGTTCTCACAGGATAAACCTCTGAGGACGGTGGGTAGAAAACATCCTGAAGAATGTGTGTGTGCTGCTCTGATGGGCAGGAGTTCTGTACTCCTACCTGGAAACAAGGCAGAATTGGAAAGACCTCTCGGGCAGTTACGTACAGAATCCAAGGTGGCAGTCATTTGGGCCATGAACTTTTTCCTGTAGCATATTTTTAAAATATTAGGAAATACTGAAGTATTTTGAGTCCAGTTGGATAGAAATGTAGACACCTTTCTAAGATGGTACATACAGAGGTGTAGATACGAAGCAGCAATAAAGGAGAGAAGAGGAGGGCTTTATTCTGCCAGTCTCTTTAACTGGGACTGCCCTGTGCACCAAAGGAGAGGTCATTGGTCTTACTGTGCATCAGGCACAGTTGGCCTGGAGCTGTGGGACATCTCAGAAGGCACTCAGAGGGCAGTGAGGGTAGGGCTACAGCAAGGGCTGGGATGTCTCACTGGATGGGAAACCAGGACAATACTACCTGTCCTAAAACCCACTTGTTTCCTGGGATGCAGGGTGACAGGCCCCACTCTGTCCTTGATCTGAGGGGTTGAACTGTTAGCATGCTAAGGATGACAATTCTTCTGGGCCAGCGTGGTGGGGACTGCCAGGGTCTGGGCATCACTCCTACTGAGCTGTCTGCAGAGGGTGTCTGCCCAGCACCTGCAGACAGCTGCTCCCTGTGCTCTCCTGCTCCTCTTTCGTCTGTCTGCGGTAGTAAGCTTTTCTAAATGTCTTGAAGTGGACCAGCTGAAAGGAGACCAAGTCTTGTGTTTACAACTTGATGTGAGCCATCAGGATGGCATTTTGATAGAGGAAATGGGTAGAGAGCTAGGATATTGGGGGCCGCGAGTCTGGGGCAAGGAACTGGGGCTGAGAAGCTGTGGGGACAGGAAGAGAGGCTGCTTCTAGGTATGGGGAGGGCTGCTCAAGGGGGATGTGTCCTCAGCTAAGTGTCTGTGGTGACCAGTACTGTTGGCATCTGGGGTTTATATTCACATACTCCAGGGTGTATGTGTATGGATGTTCATGTGAGTGAGAAAGTATATGGGCTTGTGTGTGCATGTGTGCTCATCTGTGTAGGTACAGATGTGGATGCAAATGTGAATGGATGGGTGTACTTACCTGTGCATGTGTCTGGAGATGTGTGCATGTATGTGTATAGGTGCGCATATGCGTTGGGTATAATCAACGAGGCCAGATTAGCCAAACTTTGGTAACTGTTGAGGCTGAGCATCCGGAATTTATCCTGTTCTAAATTTCCATCATAATTTTAAAATGATAGGCAAAAATACATTAATCAGGGGTTGTGGCTCAGTGGTAGAGTGCTTGTCTCACATGTGTGAGGCCTGGGTTCAGTTCTTAGCACCACATATAAATGAATAAAGGTCCATCAACATTTAAAAAAAATACATATATAAAAATAATCACCAAGCAAGGTGACACACATATCCCAGTGTCTCAGGAGGCTGAAGTAGGATTGCAAGTTCAAGGCCAGCCTAGGCAACTTCACAAGAACTCTCTGGGATGTAGCTTAGTGGTAAAGTGCCCTTGGGTTCAACCTCCCAGCATCTCCCCCACAAAAATTGATGAATGTATCAGTGTTGTAAGGAAAATTTCTTCTACCAGTTTATTTGCCCCACCTGGTTATTTTGCCATAATCATGATAAATTTCAGTGTTTTGTGTTGAACCTACAAAATAATGCATTTAAGGTTTATTTCTCTATTAATCTTACACCATCTCCTGAGAACTGGCGAACTGTTAGGTTGGCAAGTTGAGTAGGTAAGGGATGAGACTGGATGAATGCGAGTAGTCTGTGGGCTACAAACCCAGAATTAGTTCACGTGAGGTGACTTCATGAACTTGCTTACCTATGTAGGTCAGAGAACCCTTCTGTGGATGATTGGTGCTCTCTGAATGAGGCATGGGCAGGAATGAGGTGGACTTTGATCCAGCGACCTATCCAAACCAGCCTGATGTGATTAGTCGAGGAATTAATGCCAGACAGACTGTGTGCAAGGAAGGACTTTCTAGAAAGTGACATCATTAGTCAACTCTTTATATTTTGGTCAAACACTGAAAATAAGAATGTCAAACCAGACTTTGGTGTAGCTTTTCAGTAGAAAAACTGAGCCATCAGATTATAATACAGGGCTGGTCACCTGCCTCTGCTGGCAACATTGGGGAGGTGGGGGAAGTGCGAGAGCCCACCCCCTCTCCTCTGAGTGTGGCACTGAGTCAGCCTGCATGTGAGAAAGGAAATGCCAGCGGAAAATGGGTGTACTGGGGAGAAGCGTATGGGAAGTGATATAGGACCTCAGAGCCCCGTGCGCATCCCGGGGGACTGTTTCATGTTACTCCTAATGTCTTGCTGTTTCCCTGGGTAGCCGCAGATCCACCAGAAGAGGGCAGGTACCACCCTTCCAGAGATAGCACAAGGACCTGGCGCATTGTGGGAAGCTGTGGCTACTGGGTGGCCTGTCCTCAGGGTCGTGTGCTAAGACATCCAGGCCCTTTCTTTGATGCCAGTGTGCTCAGGGTCCCTTGGCGCATGCTGTGGTGTATGTGGAGGGGCAGGCCCGGTAGGTGCTGCCTGAGAAGGCTGCCGGGAGCTGGGTGCAGAGGTCTTCATGAGAGCTGTCTGCCGGCCCTGGGGAGGGGGTAGAGAAAGACCAGGTATGAGGTCCATAGTTCAGTGACTGCAACAGATGCCTCCCGGGCTCAAGTGGTTTCTAATACCTTATTCAGTTTCAGGTATCTTTCTGTACATGGCTTTATTACTTATGGGGTTAAATTGTGTAGATATTAAGAGGACAGAGTGCCAGAGAAGCAGGACTCCTGGCCAGGAGGCCCCAGGCCAGAGCGTTATAGCCGCATGTCTGTGTGGGCAGTCACTGCATGCAGCTGTGAATGACTGACCCTACCACTGCCCTCCACATTGCCATGCCTGGTTATGACTCCCCTTAAAAAAGCATTACTGAAGGGGAAAGGGCCACAATGTCCCTGAGATGGGGACTGTCCCTCCTTTGCTGAGGCTCAGACCTCCCTCTTTCAGGGTGGTTTAGTGTGCACGTCAGCTTGTCCAGTTATTGCTCCCTGAAGATTCTCTGAAGAGACATGTGCTCACTGCAGATTTAAATCTGTAATAAGAATAGTATTGATAAAATTTGTGAAACTACCACTTTGAAGTTTTTTATGCTACTAAATTTACCCAGATGAAAACACTGCACTTTGTCCCCTGGTTTCCTGCTGACAGGGCGTGCATGGGTGCAGGCAGAGCCGGGCCCTCAGCTATACCCATGGCTACGAGGCTGTGCTTGGGCTCATGCTGGGGGCCCATACGGAGCCATCTGGGGATGCAGCCATGACTCATTCACTACACTGACATTTTTATTGCTAGGAAATGCTGGCTACTTTGGAGGTTATATTTTATTTTCTGAATCAAACAATTGCAAAGCAACAGAGCTAGTGTGACTGGTGGGAGTAAGAAAATTGAATTGAAGTGACTCGACTGCACATTTATCTTCCTGTGGGGCAGCTGGAAGTAATGGGCAATAAAACACAGGGTGGCGGTTCCTGAGGCTGGGAGGGCCCCATCTGCCCTGTGTGTCTGTCCCAGTCAGTGCTGGCAACTCGGTGGCTTCCTGGGCTTTTGTCTCCAGAGTTGAAGTCCTGCTACTGTGCTATTTTAGTGTGTTGGTTACTTCTCAGGGTGGGAAAGGTGACCCAGCTCTCGGTTCCTCTGGTGAAGGTAGCTCTGATGAGCGTACCCACCCCCAGGTGTCTCATCTACATCTCCTCTGAGTATTTGAAAATTTGGTGCTTGGCATTAGTAAACAGTTTCCTTGGCCCTCTCTCCCCTCCATAGTGATTGTGTTGCCAGTCTTAGAAAATTAGAACAATCATGGCCATCTGAGACCCACCAGGGGCCACCCGTGTGCTGAGCTCTCTGCATGTCCTCTCACTTGCACCCAGAAACAAACCTACAAGTTGGCTTCTTGTCCGCATTTTACAGTAGAGAACAGTCCAAGCAACTAACTTGCTCAAGTGAACTTGCTCTTTGTCAGGGCTGGGATTTGACCCAGTTCTCTGGACTCTGAAGCCCATCCCCTGAATTACTAGTTCAGGAAGGAAGCAGCAGCTTAGGGGGAGGTCAGTTCACTTCCCCCAAATACCAGGAGTGGAGCCATGTTTTGGATTCTTACCTCCTCTGTGTCACCCTCTCAGGATGCAGGCAGCCAGCAGATAGGCTTCTTGCTTGGAAGCTGTGGAGTTACTGTAGCCTTGACCAGCGATGCCTGTCATAAAGGACTACCAAAAAGCCCGACGGGAGAGATCCCACAGTTTAAAGGTAGGCTGAGGAGCCTGAGAGTCCTCTTACCCTGAATCCTTCACTTGCAGAGGAATGCCCTGTGGGATACAGGCACCTCCTCGTGTCGATGTCTGGTAACACAAGCAGCCCATCAGCCTGTGGGTGATGCCATTTAACTGGCAGTGGCCTGGGTTCTCTTTTGTTGATGGCTGGGATTTGATGACATTCCATCTAGCCTGAAGTGGTGGTAGAAAGTATGCCACTGGAGAGATTCTCCAAACCTATTTCCTGGGTACTCCTTACTTAAAAGAAATTTGTCATTTATTTGCAAGGTTGGCCAAAGCTGCTGTGGTTTGTCACGGAGTCGAAACACCTGTCTAAACCTCCTAGAGATTGGTTTCCACACATTAAAGATGCAAATAACGACACCGCTTATATTGAGGTACGTTGGACACTGTCCCCTGGCAGGCCCAGGTGTGTGCTTTGGGAACAGATGTCCATTTCTGCTTGTTCAACTAGTGCCAGTGGCGAGAGACACTCCATGCCTCTTGGGCACCCGGGGAAATTGATGCATGCGTATCAGAACATTTCCTCTTGGCACCTCATTTCTGTGTGTGTTCTGTCTCATTTCAGTACAAGACATGTAAGGATGGAAGCGTG
Organism: Geosciurus inauris; assembly: GCA_004024805.1. NCBI lineage: Eukaryota > Metazoa > Chordata > Mammalia > Rodentia > Sciuridae > Geosciurus > Geosciurus inauris. The sequence continues at coordinate 43,554 of PVHX01004030.1, forward strand.
CTGGGCGTGACAGTGACGAGAATCGCGCTGCTGACGCATTGCCAGGCACTCACACAAGCATGCGGCTATACAGAAGGTGTGGACGAGGCTCCTGGGACCTTGGCTCTTCTGTGGGAGGCCCTGTTGACCAGGAATGTCTGGGAGCCAGCTGGGTTGTTCCTCCTCCTGAGAGTAGCATTGTTGTTCCTAGCCGGACTCAATGTTGACTTAATGAATTGATAGTATATGAGCTTCACCGCCTTAACAAAGGGCTGCAGATGTCTGGCTTACACAGTAGACAGAGTTCTGTGGGTGAAAGTCCAAGGTCAGAGTGCTGGCAGGGTTGATTCCTGGAGAGCCATCTCCAAGGTTTTTGTCTGGCACCCCCTCCCTGTGACTCCACGTGGCCTTTTCTCTGTGTGCATCTTGGGAGAGGGATTCTCACACTCTTCCTGAGACTGCCAATCTCAGAGCCTACCCTGTGACCTCATGTAGCATTGATTACAGGCTCTAGCTCCAAATGGTCACATGGATGAGCTTTCCGTGTGGATTTGGGGGTACATGGCCCAATCATTAGTTAATACCATGGATTCCATCTCTGGCTGCTTGGGTGTGTGTTTTGAAGTACCCATGTTTAGCATAAGCATCTCTGAAGGTGGTGGTTTGAGCTCCTGAGATGTGGACTTCAGCAGTGGGAAGTGGCTGGTTTGTATGGTAGTTTCTTTCCTCTGGAACCATGAGAGGACAGGAGGTTCAGTGAGTAGGAGCAAATTTGGTAACAGGCCCAGATTGGACACAGATGGAAGGGTTCAATGGGTCCCTCCAAGCCCTCTGGACTGCCACCTGCGTTCCTGTATAGGGTGTGGCTTGCACAGGTGCCCACACACCTTCCTGAGCCCTGAAGTCATCGTTGGTAGAACCTATTTAGACTAAAATGCTTTCATTTTTTCTACTGTTGGCTTTCTCTCCCCATCCTTCTGATAATCACCCTTTTTGAAACAGTTCATTTGTCTCCTGGAGAGGTCCCACTTGTTGGGTCCACAGCCCTTGTGGCTTGGAGACTGGTTGCCACTGCCCACTTATTCACCGCCTCCTGAGCTGTGCCCTGGTCCTGATGGTCCTGATGTCAAGGTCTAGGGCTGTCACCCCCGGAGCTTGGGGAGCCAGGGATGGATGTAATATTTCCATGCCATATAATAAATATGGAATATTTATATGTAATGTCATATATAATATGTACTTCTCTTATGAAAAGGAATCTAGGATATTCCTTTGAGCATGTTTATTTTGGAAGTCCCTCTACCTGGTCTCCTTATTCCAACCTCTGAAAGGGGAGCTGGGAGGTGAGTGCAGGAGGAGTAAGAGTAAGACGTGTTGAGCACCCAGGGCAGTGAGAGAGGGCCCGGGCCCCTGTGCAGGCAGCTCTTGTTCACCTGGGTTGATGAGTATGATTTACAAAAAAAGAATGCCCCAAGTCATGCATGGCTGCCTCTAGCTTTGCAGCTGAAGTCCACTGTGGTAACTGTTCTCCTCTGTGTGTTCTTAGCACTTTTCCTGTTCCTCCTCTTTTTTTTTTTTTTTAGCACCCCCCACTCATAATCTTTCAATCTTCCTCTATTCCTGTCTTTGCTAATCTCACCACCTTTACCATCCCACCTCCACCTGTGAAGATGTCTGGTAGAGCAATGTAGGCCTGTCCATTTCCCCATAAACTGACTCCCTCTTGTAAACAGCACATGAGACCACGGGGCATGCCTCTCTTCCTGGAAGGGACACACGTGAGGGAAGTGGAAAGAAATATTTCAAAACAGAGTGGGCAGAAATACATGAAGAGCTGTCCAGTGGGTTGCTATTGCTGCTCACTGGCATGTTGGAATATTGCCCTGGAAACACACTCCGGGCTGGGCCAGCACTTTCCGTGATCTGAATGAGAGCTGTAGAATTTCAAAGCTGTACTACATTGGTATTCTTGCAAGATCCTTTATCTCACCCTGAGTTGATGCTGGGTTTTCTTAGCAATTCTGTCAGTGTAGCCATCTGAACTCTGGTGACTTTTTTTGCACAGCTGAAACCATTGTGAATGTGCTGGATTTTAAGAAGGACGTGGGGCTTTGGCATGGCATCCTGACGGTAAGTGCAGACCACACCCTCCCACCTTGCTGTTTAGCCCGTCAGGGTGCTCCCTTTCAGAACTCAAACTGGTTTGTATATGGGCAGTTTGGAGAATCCTATCTTTCCCCACTATGAGGAAAATCATTCTTGGGAGTCCTTTTGTCCCCTAAGGTAGCTCATGACAGTACAGGAAATCCGGCCAGCTTCAGCAGCTTACGTGCTCAGGTCCTGGAGCCGTATTGAGGTTCCTACTGCAGGGCAGCCTTTTGGGCCCATCCGGAGTTCATCTCTCCTCCCCTACTTGGGGCTTCTGAGGTTCCACAGTAATGTCACATTCATGTTTGGGTAGCTCTTCCATACACTTGACCAACCTAGCGTGTTCTCCATGTGTGTTCTTCTTCTGGTTGGTGTTCATGGATGTTTCGGACTCTGCTGTTCCATTTTACAAGAGGGCTTGGCTTTTACAACCTCCCCTTGAAGAGGAAAACCCAGCATGAGTTGCAGAGACGTTTGTTGTTAGTGCCACTTGGTGAATGATGGCAGTGCTAGCGGGGGAACCTCTGATAAGAGATGTAGCTTTATTTAAAGTGTTCATGACACTTGAAAGACGTGATGTGTCCCTGCTTAGAATCTCCCCATGTCTGTCTCATATGTTAACGTTCACTTTTTTGTTATGCTGAAATGTCCCATCTTTTCTAAAGTAGAAAATCTAGTCACTTGTGCATGAGCGATGGGGATTTGTGTACAGAAGTTATTTTTCCTAAGCCAGAGTTGATATGAAAAATAACATGTAGGTGTCTCATAGACCAACTGTTTGCAACTCCAGACCAGCCCCCTGGCCTTTGCCGTAAGTTCATTGCTGACATCTGGATATCCGTAGATGCTGAGATGCAGTTACCCAGTTGTGATGTTGCCGCACTGGGTGTGGTTGGTGTAGAGGAAAGAGCGTGGGCTTCAGCGTCAGAACATGGCTGGGAGCTCAGCCCTCCTTTCTGTAGCTGTGACTTGGGCAGGTGTCATGTGCAAAAAGTGCCCACTGAGTCAAATGAAAACGACAGCCCCATTGATGTGGTCAGTGTGAAAATCACGTGACTGATGTTCAGAAGCCATCGGTCTAGCGATGGGTTACCCGCCTCCCTGGATGCACTACGTTTCTGGTTAGGGTTACCCTGGATGATCCTGCTTTCCAGTGTCGCCTCCAGTGGCTCCTTTTTTGATAGTGTGTCCCTGCTGACTTGCTGTTCTGGGTTCCTGCCTGCAGTAGTTGGTAGCCAGGCAGTTTTCTGACCAGATAGCAGTGCCTGGTTGGCAACAGCCTGGACAGTGACCTGCTTGTGGGCTGCTTGGCAGCACAGGGAGGATACATACTGGATTTTCATCTAGAGTTCCCACTGTTGAAGCAGCAACCCTAGAGAGTGCTGAGCCCTCTCCTCTGCCCGCACCCACAATGGCGTGCAAGGATCCCAACACATCAGCCAGAAAGCACTTGGCCTTGTGTGTGCCTTCCCTGCGAGTTTGCAGCACATGCCACAGAAGCCCGAGAGGCGTGCAGTGATGGTCAGTGTGGAGGTACTGGCCACTTGGTTTAAAGCTGATCCTGGCCGTCCGTTCTGCAGAAATGACTCAGGTAGTCTGTCTCCATTACCAAGGCTGGAAGGAGGACCGAGTGGGATTGAGACAAGCTTTCCTCTGAACCTTATATTTCAGTGTGACATTTGATCAGCAAAATTCTGTGAAGTAAACTATAATATGCTAGAAAGAACCAAGCCTGAAGAATATGAAAGTTCAGTATAAATGATTATTCAATGAACTGGGGTTTTAATGCCTGTTTGACACATCATACACTTGCAGTGTGGTGGCACTTAAGTACATGTAATTCCATGTGTAAAGATCATATCAGTGATTGGCATATCTGTCACTCAGATGTATATCATTTTTTTTCTTTGGGAAACATTTAAGATCCTCTGCATGTTATTTTTAAGTATTAGTTGCTTGGTTAGCCTACTGTGGTGTAGAACATGAGAAGTTACTTCTTCCAGCCAGCTGCACCCTGCACCCAGTAATTGCCTCCCCCTCTTTCCTTTATATCTTACTCAGCCTCTGGAAACTGTTCTGGTCTCTGCTTCTTTGAGATAGCATATTGGCTTCCACATGAGATTGAGAACATGCAGAATTTCTTTCTGTGCCCCACGTATTTCACTGAACACAATCCCATCTATGTTGGAATCTAGTTCCATCCATGTTGCCAGAAAATGACAGGATTTCATTCTTGGGTGTGAATAATTTTTCCTTGCAAACATGAACCACATTTCCTTCTGTAGTTGGTCACCTAAGTCAGCTCTGTATCTTGGCTATTACAAGAGGTGTTGCCATGCACACACGAGGGCAGACATCTTGGCAACATGCTGACTTCGTTTCCTTTGGACATGTCCCCAGTCATGGTGTATGTTGTGTGGTGTGGTAGTTCTGTCTTTACCTCTTTTTTAAAAAAATATTTTTTTAGTTGCAGATGGATACAATATTTTTTATTTTTATATGGTGCTGAGGATCAAACCCAGTGCCACACGCATACGGGGCAAGTGCTGTACCACTGAGCTACAATCCCAGGCCCTGTCTTTTCCTCTTGGAGGCATTTCCAGTTTTCCACAGTGGCCATAGTAACACACGTTCCTGCCAACAGTGCGCAAACACGTGTAACTCATCAGCCGTTGACGTATTCTTTTGAGAAATGTTTTTGTGTGTTAGCAAAATATGTCCTTAAGGGTTTATGCTTAAATTCTGACTCCATCAGGAGTGGTTTAGGAAGGGCAGAAGCAGGAGACTGAGCTATCATTTGGGAAGTCACCTTCTTTTCAATGGACAATACCAGGCGCATGCCTGATGGTGTCGGGCCTTTTGCAAGTCAGCCGTTACCATGCCTGACAAAGCTTCCTTGGGCTGTTAGCTCTGGAGCTCTCAAGTGTGTTCCTTTGGCCTGCTGCCTTGGTCTAGTAGATGTGGCACCTGCTGCAGACAGGCAGGCTTCACCTCTGGTGACTTCTCCCCCTTTACCTCGTATGTGTCTGTGTCCTTGATTTCAGAGCGTCATGAACATGATGCACGTAATCAGCATCCCGTATTCACTGATGAAGGTAAACCCCCTCTCCTGGATCCAGAAGGTCTGCCAGTACAAAGGTTGGTCTCCCCTGCAGCCTGTGGGGGTCTTGGTGACTGAGACGATTCACCATCCCCGTGCCTCTTCATTACCTCTTTTTGAATATCAGGTGGCCCAATGGTGACACACCATAACCTCTTCTTTTCTTTATAGCAAAAGTGGCATGTGTGAAGTCGAGGGACATGCACTGGGCGCTGGTGGCCCACCGAGATCAAAGAGATGTCAACCTCTCATCTCTCCGCATGCTCATAGTGGCCGATGGAGCAAATCCTTGTAAGTCAAGACTCCCTTGTGACTTGAAAGATGGGCACGTGGTCGAGATGCTTGTTTCCCAGGTGTCCTCCTTGGCACGTTGATTGCTTTTTCTAATCTTGATCATGATTAAGGAAGTCTCTTAAAAGAACCAGCCTGTATTGCTCAATGCAGTTAAAGGTGGTCCAGGAGATGGGTAAGGACAAGGTGTTCGCGGGAGTGACAGTCCTGAGGTTCAGGCACATCGTGCTTCTATAGTGAAACTTTTTTTAATTCAGCTGTAAAATTGTACTGAACTCAGTTTCATGAGAACTAAATGAAGTAATAGCTTTAGTCCCTTGGCATGTAATAAAGGCTCAAAAAGTATTGCTTATTTTATGGTCTGTAGTAGTTACATTCATTGATCAGTAAACTTGTCATTTTTAATGAAACTTCATTATCCTATAACAAAAAAAATCCCAGATGAAATTATCACTGTCATAGTATATTAATACACTTAGAGAAATACTCTTAATCAAGAAGCTACACCTAGTTAGCTCCTTTTGTGAGAACAGTCCATAAAGCCAGAGACCAGCTGAATGAATAGAAGTGAATTGAGCTATGCACCTTTAAGTATTTGTAAATTAAAGCAGCCTATACTTTGTTAAAACCTGACATACCAAAATAGGCTTATAAATGGCTTATAAATAGTTTTACAAATGAGCCTTTCATTTATAAAATCAGTAAATGTGAGCTTATTGAATAAGTAATTGATTTTAATCTATAATGCTGAAAACAGTACTTCTTGCATAAAGCAAAGCAAATCAATTTGAGAATAGTTCAGTTGGTATGTTACTATTATACTTAAGTCTTATCCAAGTTAATGTAGAGGAGAGTTTTATTTACTTTGTTCTTGCATATTTTGAAACTTATGTACTGACCATGGAGGAACGAGTTTCAGAAGTTACTGAAGTAAGCATATCAGCAAAAACATCTTAAATGTAAAGTTTCTTTTCTTAAAATTGATTTGATTTTGAGAATATCATTTTTCATTGTAACGAAAAATAATTTGAACTGTTTCTCCATGATCCAACTCCATTTGTGCCTAAATTACTTCAAAACTGTTTTATATTCTGGGATATTTTAAAATCGGCCCCAGTGCTGCAGCTATCTGACCCGTGTCCCTTTTTCCCCTCTAGGGTCTATTTCTTCTTGTGATGCGTTTCTCAATGTCTTCCAGAGTAAAGGCCTTCGTCAGGAGGTCATCTGTCCATGTGCCAGCTCACCAGAGGCCCTCACTGTGGCCATCCGGAGGTATTGGGTCACCTCAGTTACAGTGGGCAGTGTAGAAAGCTGTCCTAATTAAGCAGCCCACAGAGACCTTGGAATCCTGAGTGAGTGCTCAGTGTGCGAATGAAGACTAGATCTACCCTCTTCAGGAGGGGTTCATCTCTCTTGTGTACTGGCATGCATTCTTGAGTCCTCTAGATTCTTCAGTTAGAAAAACATTTCTCTCAACAGTTGTAATTCCTGAGTGAGTAGAACTCATTATGCATATGTGGAATAGTACTATCTTGTCCTTATAGATCTCTCGGGTTTTTGCTGGCTCGTTGTCTCGAGTTTGATGTGGGGATTGGATAGCGTGTGTGGTGTTCGGAGCGAGACGCTTGTAGCCAGGTGCAGGCCTTTGCCTGCCGTTTCTTGTGTCGTCTCCCCTTCTGCCCTCTGGGGTGCTGCACCTCAAAGAACACTGGTCTTCTGAGCCTTCAAGCAAGGTGGTGGCGTGTCCAAGAGCTCTTGGGACCGTGACGGCCAGAGATATCCCACAGCTTGGGCATCTAGCTTTGTGGGGGCACTTCTGCCCAGTTCATGTTCTTCAGTGTCCTTGGTCATGAGTCACTTGGCTGCTTCAGAACGACAGTGCTTGGGGGGGAAGTGGTTAAGGGAATATAAAATGTATTCTTTGAAAATGAGGCAAGAAATGTTCAGCGTAGTAAGTAGTCTCAAAAATAGGTATTAGACAGGCTATTTGATCACCATCATTAACTGGAGTTGGCTGTCAATGATCCCTTTAGCACTCAATCGTTAACACCAATGTAGGAAAGGCCTGCATCATGTAGATATTTGAAAATTGTAACATGAGTTTTCAATGTTTGAGTTTTATCTCTTATGTCATATAGCGCAAATGCACTCTATAAGAATGGATGACTAAAAAAACTTAATATACAAAACGAGTTCTGTTACTGAAAGATTGGACTTTCCAAAAGTATTCACAGGAAGACTGTCCTTGAATAAGAAACTTCTAATGCTTTTGTGTGTTAATGAAATTAGATTGTGTCACTGAAAAATTGAAAACTGATTTCAATTTTGGTTGAATCAGATAACCAATCTTTCACGCCATTTAAGTACCTAATGAAACGTACCATCAGCCAGAATCCAATGTTCACTTTTTAGAAGGATCATGCTGTATGTACTGTGTGAATAATCTTCTGACATTTGTATTTGACCTTTGAGTATAAAACATGCTTAGGGTTATGCGGTGAAGCAGATTTACCATCACAATTATGTTCTTCCAAGATAATTCTGGAAATGTTTTATTTGTGCACTTCTGCATAGATACCAAGATTGAGCTTCAACACATTAGAGGGGGGCCAAGGGTCAGATTTGAATCCAGTCTGGCTGGTGGTTGGCCACATGACCCCAGAGGAAGCCCTGGCTCCAAGGCCTCAGTTTCTTCCACCATAAAACGAGTGAATTGAATTTGGTAATGCCTAAATTTTCCCCCACCTTTAAGTGTTTAAGATCCCCCAGTTCTACTAAACGGCACTAACACATAGTTATGATCAAGTGATTCGCTTTTCGTAAAAATGTACACTTGGTGCTAGTAAGAGTGGCATGGGTTATGCCAGAGTTGATTGGCAGAGGAAAAAGGGATAAAGAATTTTTAATCTTAAAAATCTCAAAGTATTTCTTGAACAATATTAGAAATACAAGACCAATAATACACAAACTTAACCACAGGCTGGGTATGGTGGCTCATGCCTGTAATCCCAGCACTTAGGGAGGCTGAGACAGGAGAATTGCGAGTTCAAAGCCAGTCTCAGCAATGGTGAGGTGCTAACCAACTCAGACCCTGTCTCTACATAAAACACAAAATAGGGCTGGGGAGGTGGCTCAGTGGTTGAGTGCCCCTGAGTTCAGTCCCCTCCGCCCCCTCAAAAAATAAAAAATTTAACCACGAGTATTAAGTGTACCTTGTGTGGCCTGTGAGACTTCCCTGTGATTAGTGGGACTTGAGCATAAAGCCAACGGACAGAAATAAGTATCAGAATCTGCTTGTGTAGTTTGGGTCCATAAAACTAAGTGGACTGGGAATGGGAGTTTTGATTCTATCAAAGCATGATGCTCCTTTGGGAATAAGCAGTGTGGATTGAACAACTTCCAGGCTGTTTCTTATGGGGTTGGACCTGCTCTAAGTGGGATTACTAGTTGTATCTATCAGATGATGGTGTGAACGGGTGACCGCAGATGGTGCATCAGCTGGTCTTGATTTTGAACAGCATGTCTTCTGTTTGCAGACCCCAAGTGTGCATCTGCTCATCCTCTGGCTTCCTTTACACTGACCGCAGTCGGGTACTCGCTCTTATATCTCAGCTCATGTCACTTGTTTCCACATGATTGGTAGAAAAGCCCAGAAGTAGAGCAGACCTGGTGCCCTCAGTTGCAGCTGACAGTGGTAGAGTTGCCCTTCATGAGTGGTGGTTCAGGGAAGCAAGCTATTCTCCCAGCTATTGGATATTATAAAACATTGTCACCAAAAAGTCCAGATTTATCAGTCTCTGAAGGATGCCATTTTCACTACCATGTTTTTATTATGTGGTATTTGTTGTATCTTTAACTGTCAACCTCCTTAGTAAGATTCTTCCAAAAATACTCAATTACACATTTTCAGAATCTGGATGAATTTTGACCTACCAGAAGTGAACAGATAATGAAAACTCACAAAATTGCAAGTCATCAAACTTTTCCAAAAATAATTATATAAAATCAAATGTCTTGCATTTCAAATATTGCCAATTGAAACTCATCTCAATCTAGTTATACTTCATTTAAATATAATTTAAAATGGAAAAATATTCTTTGGTGTTTTAAATCAGTGAAAATTGTGGCGTAAAACATGTAATACATTATGGAATCAGTAAATCCAGCTAATGAATATATACTATGTCACATATATTGTAAATGTAGAACATTTACAATCTATTCCATTAGCAATTTTCAAGTATACACCTCATCTCTAGCAACTGTATTCAGTGTCCTAAAATGGATCTCCTGAACATTTTCTTCCTACTTTAATATACATTGACCAAAATCCACCGAGTCCTCCCACCCTATCCCCTGCTAACTACCCATCTATTATGTGCACCTGCAAGCTTCTTTCTAGTTGCATGTAACACTAGGATACATCTTCACATAATCACAAAAACATGAAATATAATTTGCTCTAATTTAGACCATGTGTTTTAAGTAATGCCAACCAGGAAGAAAAGGAAAAACATGAGTATTGCCTTGGCTGAATTTTTGCCCAGTTACCTTATTGGTGAAATGCTGACCTACTTTCTATAAATTCACCTTTTTTTTTTTTTCTGAAGTTGAACTCTTCCAAGATAATGGATTAAAACAGAAAAGGCGTCAGGAACAAAGTAATCCAGACTTTGGGAATAATACCAGATCTCAGAAATGACTCCCAAATTAACAAATGAATTACAACTCCAACAGAACCCGTGGAATGTAGCCTTTGACTCACCTCTTTAAAAGCTCCTTGTTCCTGCTGATGGGCAGAGTCAGTCTCTGGTATAGGAGTCTCCTGTGTTGTTTCTTTCTTAGCAAAGCAATAAACCTGCTGCCTCCTCTTTCAAGAAAACTTGTGATTGGGAGAATCAAAATTAGTTTTTGATCTTGAGCTGATTTTAACACATTTCATAAGCTTCACAACTTGTTTCTTCACTGTTGGTAGTGACCAGGCCTTCTGCCATTGGGGTGCTGGATGACTCCAGCAAGCTCTGGGTCTCCTCTTGGGCTGTTGCTCACACTTACAGCTGCAGTTCCTGCTAGTCTTCTCAACATGCCAGGCTGCAGATGTCTGGTGCCAGCTGGTGCTTCCTGGGTGCTCAGTGCCCATCACCACAGGGAGCTACAGGAAAGTTATTTCTGTAGATTCAAAATACCCATGGAAAGGAGAAAATGTGAAAGTGATAGAGATATAATAGGACCGGGAGTAGATGCTATAGGAGGTGTATTTTCCTGCCAGGAAACAGGTGATCATTTACTCCCACTGGCACATTGCCCCATATTCTCTGGAAATAGAAGATTAGATAGAATCCTCACATTCAGGCAGTGTGAAGTGATTATGGAGTAACAGGTCCAACTGTGGCAGAGCGTGGATTTCTTTGTTGTCCCAGCTCATAAACTTTTTTGAAAAATCCATCTCTGCCTGCATACTGGGAACGTGGTTGCCTCTATTGAAAGTCCAAGTGAGGAAAACTTTATAAAGGATTTCACCTTATATTTTTCTCAGCAAAATGGCGTTTCATTCAGCGACCACAGAGACTAGACGGCCTCATGTGGAGGACATTCCTGTGTTCGTCCTGGGACTTCTCACATCTTGCTTTTCCCTGCCTCTGCCTCATGGCTGTAGTCTCCCCCTACACAGACTTTTGTGCTGTTTGCTGGAATGACCGTCTGCTATGGTCTCAGCCCCCTTGACTACTTGCAAAGGACCACATCTCTGGACATGGCCATCCCAGTCCTGGATCTTTTCCTTGGAGGCCATCTAGTCAATGTCCATTTGTTTTCCTGGGATATCCAGGAAAATGGTCGATGCCTGGGATGCTGCCTTGGGACCCCACCCTGTGTCCCCTGTAGTCTTAACTATCTACAACACAGGGCAAGAGGGCACAAACACATAGGCAAGTTTAGTATTAGAACTGAAATTTTTCCTATTTCAGTGCTAAGAACTCCTAAAATGAGAAACCAGAATATTGAGCCATGTTCCCTTTGCTCCCAGCACCCCTTTATCCAGGCCCGTTTCATGCTCCTTACCACAACAGGCAGGTTTTGTGCCTTTAGAGAGTGCCTCAGTCTCTGCTGCTCTTACCGTCTCCTTTTTGGCTCTGCTAGGCTTTTTTAAAAATCGAATGTTTCTTTAAAGGCCTGTTATCTGCCAGGCGGAGGGGACGGTACAAGAAAGCCAGGAAGTGCCTGCTTATGTGGGATCCAGGGAGGGACAGCCATGTCAGCATTCCACCAGGTGAATGAAAAGATCATTCTAGATAGCAGAATGATCATTGGGTAAGAGGGTAGAGTATGCTTCCTTATGTCACAGATGGACAAATTATCTGCCTGTTTTTGAGAGGTTTCCTTGGGAGACAGCCACTTTCATGTACAAATTGCACACAGTGGCACAGCTGAGAAGTTGGGACAGAATCCAGAGCAGCCGCCTGACCCTAACGTGCCTTCTCTAGTGCCCTCTGACGTCCTGGATAAGCTGGGAAAGGCACACTTCTTACCTCATGTACCCTTGATTGGTATGAAAATGATTTAGTAGGTAACTCCTTCAGTGAAAAATGAGATAGAAGGTGGGGCTGTGGCTCAGTGTAGAGCGCTTGCCTAGTATATGTGAAGCACTGGGTTTGATCCTTAGCATCACATAAAAATAAAGGTATTGTCTGTCTACAACTAAATGTACTTTAAAAAGTGAGGAAATGTGAATTTTTTCCAAACTGTTTGGATGAAGTATACAGCTCGCTGCTGTACACTCTGGTTTTCAAACTTGGATATGGTGATCCATCCCAGGTGATGGAACGTTTTTTATAATCAAGATACTTTTCCTCCTAGGGAAACATGCCTACCCTGCTGTATTCTTCTCCGTATTCCACCCTCATGGCTCTTCATACTTTCATACATCAAAAAGTGGGACAAATGTTCTCACAAGTTGAACACATTACTGAGGTGCCGCATATCATTCCTCGAACCATATGCCCTGAAGGCTACATATCCACATCTTGCAGAGTCCGTGATTGTAGGCTTCTGTGTCCAGCTCACTAGCTTGGCTGTTTCAGAGACACTGGGGAAACACTGTCCCTTCTGAACTCACATAAGGGTCGCAAAAAATATACAGAAGAAAGACCAATTTTAATGCTAAGCCAGGGTTATTGCTTCCTTATGCATTTAGATACGTTATAGCAGTTTTTGGAAAATCTTACACAAGCTGAGCATCCCTTATTCAAAAACACAGAATTCAAGATACTCTAAAAACTTTTGAACACTGACATGATACAAGTGGAAAACTTTGCATCTGATTTCACGTGGCAGGTAGCAGTCGAAACACTGGTGCACACATGGAGCTTAGCGCCCAAAAAAAAGGCTTGGCCTCTGAGCTTTCATGTCTGTCTGGTCCACCACCCAGGTGCGCTCGGATGGCATGGGGGCAGGCCAGATCTGACAATGGCAGGTTCCCTGCAAAGGCCCCATGTGAGGCCAAGCCCTGTGTGCATTTTCCCCTGTGTTTTTGCGTATCTCTACTATGGTAAAAAGATACTGTAGAAAGTATACGTCCAAAAAACCTACAGTTTTTATAGGCGATAGTAAGGAGAGAGCTGTGTGTTCATGCATAGCCCAGGAGAGCGAGCTCTGAGAGCCCTGCAGAAGTGTAATATGTCTGGAAACGAAGGTGGAGTGGCCACCATGCATGAAGTGAGGAAGCAGGCAAGCTGCTGGAGCTGTGCTGATAAGCGATAGTTAATTAAAACAATGCAGAAAATCATCAGGAAGCAAAAGCGGGGCCTTCAGCTTCATGGTGCACATGCGCCTCTTAATGCCATCCTGATCCTGAAAAGCATCTTTCATAAACTGAACATGGGAGGGAGTTGAAAATATTCAGGCTGAGGGCAGAAATTCAAAACACGGGCACAGCTAGGCTTAGTTGCTGCAACTGTGGTCCCAGCTGTCCAGGAGGCACAGGCAGGAGGAGCACTTGCGCCCAGAGTTCGAAGCCAACCTGGGAAACATAGCAACACTGCGTCACAAGAAACACGATGTTTCAGTTTTCAAGGTTTGTGGTGATGAGCCTGCTGCTCATGAAGCAGTGGGGAAACCCTTCAGTTTATCAAAGCTGTGGCAGGTGCTGGATGCTTGAGCAAGTCTACAATGCTGAGGAAGCACATATGTTTTGGCATTATCACCCCTGGAAGACGCTACACCTGATGGCAGCCACCACAAGGGTGCAGGATGCCAGGGACAGAACTGCCGGGACATGCTGAGGCCCACCCGAGTGAGAGCTCTCTGCAATGGGCATCCTTGCTGCTGTGCAGGAGTGAGTTTGTTCCCAGATCACTAGAAAGCTCTGAAGGTCAGATCCTCAGGGACATCTTTCCTGGTTGGTTTCATGAACGTTGGGTACCAGCAGCTTGTACATGCTGTAGAGAAGCTGGGCTGGGTGGCAGCTGCAAGATTTTACTATTCTTTGACAGTTGTGCTTATCCTTTAGCTGAAATTCTCATTTAAAATTTTTTTCCTATGTGCTGCTTAAATATGACTTTACTAGTCCAGCCATGTGACCAGGTGGTCATCAGATGGAGATGACACTCTCTGGAGTGACATAGTAGCAGTGAGTAGAGGCATAAGTGAAAGGCTTTCAAGAGCAGTGGAGGGAGAGGGGCGCTGTTGCGGTATTGTGTGCTCGGGGCTGGTGACGGAGGACGGAGTCGTCATGCATGCCTAGCATGGTCTCTGGCTGTGGCTCTGTGCAGTGACAGTAAACAAGGTGGTGGTTTTGAAGAATTGAGCCATTTGGGAAAAACTGGTATCTGATTTCCCCATGTGCCCCAAATGTGGACCATCAGAGTCTGAGCTGGAGGTGGCTATCAGAGCCCCCTAATCAGTAATGAGGTTCCAGTTCAGTTGAGTGACGCAAGAGCCTAAATGGCTGTGAATCCAGGTGATTGTGGTATAGCATCGGCGAAGATGACTTCAGTGCTGCAGAAAGTCTCTCTGGAGGGAATAGAGGAACATGCATTTATAACAAATCCTGTCAACTTATAAAATCAGACTCCAAGACAGACACCTGTGGACAGGGAGGAAGGCTATGGAGGAAATGTTTTCACAAGCCTCCAGTAGAATGCCCCTTGCCCCTAAGAGACTGACTTCCTGGATGTACTATGTCTGATGTTTTTTCTTTCAAAATACAGTGACCAGTAACATTTCCATCAAAACCCAGTGTTGAGACTGGAGAGTGGGGGCTGACACTCTTGGGTGCTGCTGACAGCTGGTGCAGGTGTTTGGGGGATGCTACGGTGCTGCCTGAGTACCCTGAGCACATTGCTTTTTCACTGTTAATCATATGCTCTTTTTTCCACTGTTATCAGAATAAACCTGAGAATGACGGATTGTTAGCATGTACACTGAAAGGAACTATGGTGGTGTGAATCAACCAGGGCCTGTCCGTGGTTGTTAGTGGTGGCTTGGCTTTATGATGTCTCATTGTTCCCAAGTTTTAAGAACAAAATCATTTAAAACGTTATGTAAAACTCCCCCAGGGCTATGTTCGTAAGATTTGTATAAGCTGTAAATTAATTTGGTATTTAGACTTGGGTCCCTCTCGAAACTATGTCATTATGTATTTATAAATATTCTAAAACCTGAAGGCCAAAAAAATCCAGAATGCTTCAGGTCCCGAGTTTCGAGCATTACAGTGCTCAGCTTGTACTGTGTGTGAAAGCACAGGTTGTGTTACTTCATCTGCTGAAGACATTTACAAGGGCCACCCATTTACCTTGGTTCTCATGCCTGGAACTCGTGTTCTTCCTGCTTGGTTTCTCTGCCTTTTTCCACTGCGCTGCCACCTTTTCTTGCCCTGGGGGATTTCTTGGTGCAGTTATTCATCATTGTCTGCTTCCACTTGGCAAATAGTTGAATAAATGAGTAAAATTTTAAAATGTCAGTTCAAAGTACCCTCCCACACACTTAGCTCTTAAAATCCTACATTGCTCGCTGGCCGGGGAGACTGCTGAGGGCTGAATTTTGTGTGCCTTTGATAGCTGCATGGTTTACAGTTTATATAAGTGGAGCTATTATGTATGGTCCCAGCTCTGTTTTTTTTCTTTTTCATTTGGGTTGATGACACGGTGCTGCTGCTCTGCTCTCATAACCCACTCTACTGAGAAGGGGCTCCAGCAGAAAGGCTGTGTCTTATGGCTGATGGTTAACCACCTGTCCAAGGTTTGTGTAGAGAAACTCGTGGCAAGAGTGAGCCAGCGGGTGGAGGTCTTGGACAGCAGCCTGAGGCATGTTCTTGGGGATGCTCTGGGGAGCAGGTGTAGGAGATGTGCCTTTTCCTAGACGTCCCAGAGCAGGGCACGGCAAAGCAGGGAAAGCTGTGGAAGGGAAGGAAATGGCTGGAACACAGCAGGCCCCCTCTCTCGAGCATCTTAACCTGGCTCTGGGCACAGGCATTTGCATCAGCATCTCCCCCCGCCCCTGCCCACCCCTACCTGTGGCCCAGAGGTCTCAGGATGAGAGGTCTCGGGAGGAGGCTCACTGCTGGTATGGTGGCCACACCCAGAGCACCTCTATGGTGTTGGTGGTTGATTGACCTCTCAAATGTGCCAGTCTCCTGACTGCGGCATCCTTCAGATTCAAGGACAGATTGAGGGGACAGAAAAGGATAAAAAGGTATGGTCTGAGTGTCACAGTGAAAATCACATCACCCCATCAGTGGCTCTCCTGGTGCTGGGATTGTGTTCCTGGGGTTGAGGGAGGTTGCTCTGTTTACTGGTTGTGCTTCCCTTGTGTCTTCAAGCTGTTTAGTGCTGGGGATCGTATGAAGCCATAATCTTAATAAAGAGCTACTGTGTTTGGATGTTGTTGCCTGGAGGTGAATTTAGGTGATGACAACTCTATTTTAGTGTCAGATGTCTTCCAGAGAATGAGTGCTGCTCTTTGGGTTTTTTCTCTGGTCTTTCTCATGTCAAAGCTATTTTTTCATGTGTTCAATGGAAGTGCCACTCAACACGTGCGTCTTTATCCACGTTCTCCACTCTGGGTTGTCTTCTAATATATGAATATAGGGATAATCCCATATGGTATTTCCCATGAGTTATTGTATACAACAGAAAGTGCAGATACAAATTCTCATTTTTAGAAAACAAGCCTGTGGCTATAAACTTGCATTGTATTTTGTCTTGATGGCTTACTTCCCTAAAACATACTGAAGATTTGAAATGAGTTACCACACTTAAGAGGTCAGAAGCCAGATTGTTAACAAGCCACGATTCATTCTATAAAGCCATTTTCACTGGGGAGTCTAGGAAAGCGTCCTGGTGGATTTGGGCATGAGGACCAAAGGATGCTTTTTTAAATGTCATTATAAAGTGTAGCGAGGGAGCTGTTACAGCCCTTACCTTTTGTTTAATAGTTACTGTTTTCAAAGGAAAACAAATGCTTGGGTGTTATGTTGAGCTGCTGTCCTTCAGAAAAAGGCCTGGGAGGACACATCACCCGTTTGAGGCATCTGAGGATGGGCATCTCCTCTGTTGCCATCCAAGCAACATGGATTGTATCCTGTGCTTCATAACCTTCCAGTGACAGCTCGTTCTTCCCTGGCAGTGGAGATCGAATTTCTAGTAAACAGTGCCACACAGCTGATTAGTTGCCTGGCTTTTAGACCACTTAATTAAAAGATGTTACTTGATGATTATAGTGTTCGGTGGTGATAAAATTGTAATGCATTTGTTCATTATTTGTAGACTTCTGGCCCTCCTGGAACCCGCATCACTTTGTGATTCTTTCCTGTAAATGTACTCAGCAAGCCAGGTACTCAGAGGAAAGCTGCTGAGGCACCTAAGGGTTTGGCTGCAGATGTCAGCAGGACTGTGCCCAGAGTTGACTTTTGACTGTGTAGGGCCAGGTTCTTCCAGAATTCCCGGCCCGATGGGATAGTGGCAACTGGCTGTTGAGCATCTCCATATTTCTTTTGTACGCAACACAAAGCCTCTCACACTGAGGAAAATGTGCTGGGAGGTTCTAGGGCTCATGGAATCAGTGACACCTCCAGTATCCACTTTGATGAATGGGCAGGAGGCAGAGGTGCTTCTGAGAGATAACAACAGGACCCTGGTGAGTCTGGGGTGGGGGAGCAGGCTGGCAGCCAGGCTTCAGGCCACCGTCCCCTTAAGCTGTGCTCCAAGACTGCCAGAGGCCGCTGGGTGCTGGGCCTAACCCTGCTGGTCTTGCCCTCAGACAGCAGTCTCGACACAGAATGACAAATGGTCAATGTAGGATGTCCACACTTCTTTAGGAACATGAGTTGGGGGAACTGGAAGGAAAGAGTGGAGAGTGGGCCTGTCTTCATGTGTCTGCCAGGAAGTGGCAGGGAATCCTCTAGTTTTGGTGCAGGCTGCTTTGGCTCCCTATGAACCATGCTGTGGTTTGGGTGTGTCCCTGACAGGCATGACGAGCTGGGTACTTCATCCCCCAAGTCATCTGTAAACAGTATTTGGAGGTGGACCTTTGGGAGGTAATTAGGATTGCACGAGGTCTTGAGGACAGGGCCCCGTGGTGGCATTAGTGGCCAGTGCTAAGCTCTTGCCACATGACACCCTCCACCACATTATGATGTAGCAGTAAGGCCTTCACTAGATGCCAGCACCATGCTGTTAGGATTCCCACCTCCAGGACCAGAGCTGAACACAGCTCTTGTCTTAATAAATTACTCAGTCTGTGGTAATTCAGTCAAGCAACAGAAAACAGGCCAAGACTTGGATGTTGAAGGTCATTTTTTCTTCTCCGCAGCATTATCATCGTCCTGTAATACTTTAGTTCCCATTGTGTGTCAAGACTATACTTATACAGTAGAAAACTACTAGAGAAATATAGGTTCTTGATGACCAAGTTCATCAGTAGAATTACAACATGAAAAGTGAAAAGCAAGACATGATTTCTGCATCTGGAGGGCAGGTGGCAGATTTTTCAAACCTACACTGATCATTTATTGAACGAAATACACATGTATGTGTGTAGGTACCTGCGCATATTACTTTTGACCTGTTTAACTACAGGTATTCTTAAAGGACGTGGCTGCAATAGTAATGAAAAGCAATGGGCATACAAAATAATAACACTAGGCAACAATGACAATCCCACCCCCCTTGTCTTCACATTCATTTTCCACTTTTTATTTTTTAAAGCTGTAGATGGACACAATATCATTGTGGTGCTGAGGATTAAACCCAGTGCCTCACGCATACAAGGCAAACCACTGAGCCACAATCCCAGCCCCCATTTTCCACTTTTTGAAAGAGTCATAAAGCTGGGGGAAACTTGAGCAAAGTCATCCACAGCAAGGCACTGTGCTGTCCAGTGCACATCTGATGCTGGCTGGCTCTTCCTGGGGCGTGGGGGTGGGGGGTGAACAGTTAACACCAGCCCATGAACTGGGGCTTCCAAAGAGGTCTTTGGCTCAAAAAAGTTAGACTTGGAAAACATTGTAATTTTGTCTATAAATTTAGATAAAATTTTAAAACTCAATTTTTTAAACTTTCAAGATTTTAGAGAGAAAAATCGTCTGAATGAAAATGTTTTAACATTGTAGAGCAGAGCCGCTCTATCCTAAGTTATCCTGACCACTTGAAATTGAGTGTATTCTGTTTTACATTGTGTTTAGATTGCGCTCAGGTTTGGCGGAGCCAGGAGGTGCACAAAGGATGGCTAGGGATGTGGTCCCAGCCACGTCTTTCATGGGCTGAAGCTGTTCCTTCTGATTCTAGTCCATAGCTGGTTGTGAAGACATGGAAAGGTAGATAAAGCAAATGAAAAACAGTATGCAAACATTTGAAATGATCTGATCTATGTTTTTGACCATAGAAATGACTTATAGATAATATAAACGAAAAAAAAACCCAAACACTATATGCTAAATTGGGTAGATGAGGGAGTTACATTGAAGAAACACTTTTCATTTTATATGGTTCTTAAAATAGTTTTCATAAATGGGCATGTGTTCTTATCAAAGGAAAGGAAGACAATTATTAAAGGTCATAATAGTATATTAAGATACCCTGTTTTTATATTGTATTTTTATTAGAACTTGTGTCTTCAGTTGCATTTTTTAAGGTCCATATCACACTGAATATTGAAGAGTTTTTTTTTTTTATGAATTTGGGGATTTTTTTCCTGGCCTGTTAATTTATTAGGGGCCTTCTTGCTGAGTTTGTAAAGACCTGTCCAGGGAAGGAGGAAGTACAGTGGTACTGTGTAGCTCTGCATGTTAGGCCAGGCACATACCATAGCCAGAGCTAATTTGCCTTAATCTGGAAGAAAAGCCTTCAGTCATAGATATAAAGCACAGCAGCTATCCAGAGGTGATGCCTCCTAGCTGGGCATGGTGTCACATGCCTGTAATACTAGTGATTTGGCAGGCTGGGGCAAGAGGATCTCAAATTCAAGACTGGCATAAGTAACTTCGAGAGGCCCTATTTCAAAAAATAAAAGGGCTTAGGATGTGGCTCCGCAGTAAAGCACCCTTGGGTTTAACCCTAGTACCACACCAGAAAGAAAAGAAATGCCTCCCTCAGGGACCTGGCCACCAGTTGGCTGCCGTGAAGCTCTCCAGTGATGGGTTCTCATGGAGCCCAGGTGCATCTTTCCAGAGAAGCAATGTTAGGTGAGCTAGTTCGATGCCAGCATGTGGAACACATCTGTGGGAAGATCCTCAGTTCCAGGGAGGGAGACGCCCTCTGCTCCCTTTGTCTCTTTATTTTTATGTAGTGCTGAGGATCGAACCCAGTGCCTCAAGCATGCAAGGCAAGCACTCTACCACTGAACTACAATCTCAGCCCCCTTTTGTCTCTTGATCAGCCTGTATAGTGCTGGAGGCTGTTGTCCTGGTCTCCTGTCTGGCTCTTCACATGCTGGCTTTGTAGCACATGTGCGAGATTTTCAGGACTTGGATTCTGCCTCTCTGAAATGAGAAAGCGGAGCCCCCGTCACAGGCCTGTGTGAACATTGAGCAGACTATCCACATCTGGTGCTTGAAAGTATGTTGGGTGCTTAGTAAGACTTCAACTACTAGCTGCTGTTGCTACTGTTAGCTTTACCGTGGTACTTAGTGTGTATATTTTACAGCAGGCTAATGTATATGCAGTTACCTATCTTGCTCTCCGAATGTACCATTGTTCCTAAGCTGCAAATGACCAAATTGGAGATCACGTACACGAGACAGGAGAAATGAAGGATGTTTTCTCGCTTGCAGGAGGATTCCATGAATGATGCATGACAGGGAGACTTCACTGGAGTTGCAGTTACTCCATTAAGCCCTGGAGATGGGAATCGGCATAACTGCTTGCTATTTACTTGACTCCATTTATGTTGTGTTGACACCTAGCCAGGCTCCACTTGCTGTCAGGAGTAGCAAACTGCAGGTGTGTTCATTGCAATTTCTAGGAACTGTTTCTTCAGGTGTTAACACAGCTAGACTAGCTAAATGCTCATTTAATGGTGCACAGAGGGTGGTCTTGCTGTGTGGTGGTAAGTTTTTGCTCTTGGGGTTTTTTCAGCAGTGCTCACTGCTGGGTCAAAGCTGCTTGGCTTAGCAAAGACTGTTCATGAGGCTGCGTCACCAAGGCTAATCACACTCATATTTGTTTTAATTTTTCTTTTCACCTCCATTTTCCGTATCAAGGCGGCATTTTTTTCCCCTCCATGTCTTTAAGCGTAGAAATTACCTCATGTTCCTGGAAGTTGCTGAGTTGATGGTCCTCGATGGGAATTTGTGTTCTTTACGAGACGTGGTGTGGTCACA
The DNA here is from genome assembly GCA_004024805.1 of Geosciurus inauris. Lineage (NCBI taxonomy): Eukaryota > Metazoa > Chordata > Mammalia > Rodentia > Sciuridae > Geosciurus > Geosciurus inauris. Next base: position 64,886 of record PVHX01004030.1, read on the forward strand.
AGTGCTAAGCTTCATCTTGGCACCTAGTCTGGAAGTTGAGGAATGGGTCTGTCTTTATTAATCATTAATTTACTGATTATTGAATTAATTCTCAAGTCCATGTGGATTCTGCTTATTGGGATTGTTTTTTCACTCTGCCCAGCTTATCCTGGAGTTTTTATTTCTTAGGAAAATGGCAACACAGAAAGATAATCTAAGTCTGTTCATAATTGAGGGCACACAGACTGGAACAAGGAGAAATGGTCTTTTACTCACCAAATTGGGGAAAATTCCAGTTTCAGTGTTGGCAAGAGTGTGCAGAAGGCAGCAGTGCTGAGGGGCAGCTGGGTACCATGTTAGAAGCAGATTCTTTACCCACATGTTTGGCACCTGTTTTTGTCCCAGAGCTATGGCCTTGGGTAGCACAGAATCTGTCCTTACCCCTGTGGGGCATTGCTGTGAAGAACTGATTAAAATATTTAAAGCAGCATACGGCCAGTGCCGTGTGCATATTGAACAAACGAAAGACAGTTGCGTTTTGTTGGTAGGAATGCGAATTGGCATATCCTTTTTGGAAGGCCTTTAGGTTTTCAAAGAGTGAAGAGCTCCGATTTTTTTTTTCTAGACGTGTCTTCGAGATATTTTCCACTGTATAAAAATGGAACAAAATGTGGTCATAATGTTCATAATATAAGATTAACTCATCAGAAGGTGCAGATGCCCTACATATGTACCTGTGCGAGCATAGATGCGGGAAAAGATCTGTAGGCATATTTGTAAACAGACGTTATAGAAGAACATGCATATTTTGATTCTACCTTTCTTTGGAAATGTATGTGTAGTGGACATAATTTACATGTAACTGTTAGTCTCTTTGTAATGAAGGTGTTGATGGGTGACAGGGCAGGGAGCAGCCTTGCAGGTGGAGCGTGAACAGGGACTTGGCCTTTTTTTGCTGTGATGTTAGACTTGTTCTGTGTAACAGTGTGCTCTTAATTTTTCATTAAATTGTAGTGAACCAGTATGTCAGGTGTGCTGGGGCTACGGGCAGAGAGAATGTCTAGGAGGGAGACAGGAAGGGTTCAAGTCGGGCCTGGGTCTGGATCCCACCAAGCCCCAACATTTATTTGGGCAACTAAATTGAAATTTCTCTGTTCTGTGCTTCAAGTTCTTAATCTGAAAATAGAGTACATGTTGGGTTAGATTTAAGTAAGTCCACATGTATAAAAGGGTCAGAATAGTTGTGGCAGATGAAATACACTAGTGAATCGTGAGCTTTGTCATTGGCAGGGGCCTTCAGCCATAGCCAGGTCTCTTAGGGCAGACCCAGGAATGCCCACAATTTGGGTGGGGTCTGAGGAGGTAATGAGGCTGCCTACCAGGTCCAGAGATTGACATGCCCCTCTCCTTGCCTTTTTTCGTGTGTTTTGCAAATCTACAAGGAAAAGGACCCTGGCTCTGAGTTTTCTCTAGCACAAAACTTAAATACAAATGTAAGGTGGTAGATTAAATTAATGAGTTTAGTGTCATTCATTTACATTTGTGTGACTTTATTCTCATAACTACCATTTTGTAAATGTAATTGGAAATTTCTTATAGTAAATAGTTTATAAACTTAAGATATTTAATTACAGGTGTTGCTTCCCAACTATTATAAAATGTAGAAAGAAGACCTTGTAACCAAGATAGCAAATGACACGTTACTGAATCTTAGAAGAATGTTCTCCTCCTCCTTCTGGTTTGGGAGCTTCCTGTCCCCACTTACCCTTGTTCTGAATCTTCTTGTCCTTGAGATGGTCATGGCTAGTGAAGGACTTTGTTTCCATGTGGCTCTTAAACATGTCTTTATCATTCATTATTGGAGCACATTAGTTTCCCAGAGCCGCCATAACAAAGACCCACAGAGTGGCTGGCTTTACACAGTGGAAATGTATTCCTTTGATTTGGAGGCAGAAGTTCAAACCCACCGTGTTGGCAGCACTCATGCTCCAGAGGCTGTGTTGTCCCTGCCCCTGGCCTTGCTCCAGCTGCTAACGGCTGCAGCAGCCCTGGGCGTTTCTCTACCTGGAGGCCTGTCCCTCCTCTCCCAGTGTCTGCCTCTCCTGTTAGGATGCCAAGCCCTGGATTTGGTCTACCATAAGCCTATGTGGCCCCATCTTGACTGTAGAGACCACTTCTGAGCAAGATGACAGCATAGGTCCCAGGGGCTGTCTTTTGTGGGGGCAGATGAGCCCACAACAGGCATGAGGGCTTATGATTTCTGACTTGGACACTGAATCTTTGTAGTGGACTGTAGTGGAGGGAGAAGATGGTGGTAGCTCTGTGAAAACGCCTGTTGTTCATTCCAAGGTTTTGATTCGTTGGGGTCTTTAACGAGGCCAGGAGAAGAACATACTTTCCAGTGTTTTGAGCTGTTCTTGTTTCACGCGGGTTTTTATAATTTAAGCAGAGTTTATATCTGGTTGGTTCTATTTTAATTCTTAAAGGTAGGATAATTGTTTGCGGATTCATGTTTCTTGATACACCAGTTACTTGATTCAAATGAGATTCCTTTTGCAAATTTTAACTTTAATGTTGTCCAGTTTGTTCATTATAAATCTTTGCAATATGTTAATGTTAAAAAGCAAGCTTGTATTTATAGTCCACCTTTGAGACCTTAAACTACATTAAAGACTTGCATTTGAAAAATTAGAAACAAATGTGATGTTTATCCAAATTGTGGCCTCACTTAGCTACATATTGAAATCTTTTATTAATGATAATTCATGATTCGTTTATTCACTAATTCAGTCAACAGATAATTATTGTTGGATATTATTTCAGGGATGGGATATAGCCTGAATTACCCAGCGGTGGAGGGTTAGGCTCTGAAGGAGGAGGCTGCCCACATAGTCAGGTGGCCCATGCTAGGCAGGCAGGCAGGTCTGGGTGTTTTTGTTTACTATAATCCAACCTCTGGAGACAGCCCTGTGGATGTGGGTGGGAGGAGCATCCCTGGGTGGAGGCCAGATTCAGTGCAGAAGCCCTGTGGGGGGATAGAGGTGGGAGACAGCTATACCACAACAGCCTGCGGGCCTAGGGGAGGCAATGGAGAATGTGCTTATCTTTTCAGAACTCTCAGCCCCAGACTTTGGCCCAGGAGGTGTTGTATAGTGTCTGTCATGCAAACAGTTTTTCTTAAAACTTGGCAGCCAGGTGGCATGGCATAATGTCATTTTCGATTCTTACATATAAAGTTGAGCAGATGCCTGGGCAGTCTGCATCTGCTCTGAGGCGGGAGAGTCAGGACTTCCATCCCCTTCACTGATCTGCTTCCTGGCGGTGGTGCTTACTCCTTTTAGCCATTGGTGAGACTGCAGGAGCAGGCCTGGCTGTTGGGGTTCGTGACTCCACACACCAAACTCGGAACAGGGACAGGAAGTCAGAGGAAAGTCATCGTGTTTCTGAGGCAGGTGGTAAAACACCCTAGGAACTCCAAAGTGGAGTCACGATACACAGTATCAGGTGGGCGCTCCCGGTCAGAGGCATCACCAGCAGCCAACTCTGCCTCCGGGAGGGCCCCTCGCCCACAGGTGGCCGCCCACCTGTGTGTGCACCAGGGCATGCACGTCTGTGAACAGAAGAGTGGATCTGCTTACACACGCTGAGATGCACCTGTGCTTTCAGGCCTACGGATGACAGCAACCAGCCGCCGGGCAGAGGTGTGCTCTCCATGCATGGGCTGACCTACGGTGTCATCCGGGTGGACTCGGAGGAGAAGCTGTCTGTGCTCACGGTGCAGGACGTTGGCCTCGTCATGCCTGGAGGTGAGTGTGAGCCAGGGGCTGTGTCGTCTGCAGCCCTAGCCTTGAGCTCAAGACTGACCAGGTAGCATGTGCTCTACTGACACATCACCATTTTCCTCTTCCATACCACATCTTGGCCCTCTGCAAGCTCTCTGGCTGAGCACTGAACTTCCTGCTTTTCAAAGTTTCCATTAAGCCCTAAACACTTGAAGCAATGTTTCCTCTCCTGATAAAAGAAAACCCCAAATATTTGAGAAGCTGTGGAATGAGGGGCATCTCTGCACACCAAGACCCTGGGAAGGCAGCATGGCTGTGTCCCAGACTGGTACCCGAGCAGCTTTCCTGTTTCTACCCCAGAGAGAAGCTTCCGATCTACCATCTTGACACCTTAACCAAAGTTGGACCCCAGGCTCATTTTTCTAGATGCACTCAAGGCTCTGAGCAGATGTGTGACAAGTGAGGAACATCAGTCTCTGTAATCTGTGAAGCCTGTTTTTAGGAGTAAAACCCTTTCATGAAGTTGAACATGTCTGCAACCACATGGATGGCTTCTTGGTTTAGAGTCCCTGTCTTGCCATACCCCACCTGCCCCTGACTCGCACATGGTGTGCTTGGGCATCTCCCGGGAGCCTCTCACAGGACCCCAGCCCACTTGCTTATTTGTAGAAAGCTCTTACCTGGTTCTGCCCCAGAGGACCACATGTATCATTTAGCCCCCTTACTCTTCAGTTGGGGTCCCTACCCAGAATTTGGATGTGTTCGCTCTGCATGCACCTCTACATAGCAGGACATCACGTCTGCATATCCAGCATGTGCCACAAACTGGGTTTTCACAGGATCTTAGCAGGGATCCCAGCACTGAGGCAGTACCTGCTGGGTTGAAGCCATGTTCTGCAGGGAGGCTCACGGGTGTGGAGGTCCTCAGGCTCCCTCTCCTGTGTGTGCTGGGTAGGCTGTCTTCAAAAGTACTCTTGCCATTTTGCTTGCCGTATGTGTAGCATAAAAGAAGGAAAACCAGCCCTGGCACTGCTGGTCCTCAGTGTCCTGTCATTCAAATGTCACTATAAATCTCTTGCCTTTTTCACCCCTGCAGACTCCCCAGCATCACAGCAATGTCTTAATCCTTTGCATGTCTCCAAATTGTGCATGTCCAAGGCCCATTCATGCTGCTAAGCATTAGCCAGGCCTACCTGGCTCCATTTCCTCCTTTACTTGAAAACTAGTTGTTTAAAAAAAAAAAAAAAAAAGACCCCCCCAGTGTGGAAGCCTCAAAAGACTTAGGTTACAAAACAGAAAATCACCTCTGTCCACCAGAGGCATCCACAAGCATCCAGGTTTCCTTTTAGAAAGACTCCAGGACTTGCAGAAATGAACAAGCGGGTGTGTCCATGTGTGTCTGGGAGTGGTGGCTTTCCGTGCATGATGATAGCGTACTATACACATCTTCACGTTCTGTATCTTTAAGTGCAAAGAGCTTGTTTTCCAGGCAGCATGGCGTTCAACTGACCACACAATAACTGATTCACACCCTCCCCCTGTGGAGTTTCTCATCCTATGGGAGCTGCTACTTGCCTGGGTGTGAGGAGCAATTAACAAACTTCTTGGAAGTGAGACTTTTGTTTCAAAGGGCCTGTCCACATAATTCAATCCTGTTACTTGCTGTTCAGAAAGATTGAGGATTTGTCATCCTGCTAGTGGCAGATGGCAGGACCTCTTCTCCACTCCCCAGTGTGCCCTCACACTTCATTTTTACCAAGCTGGTGAGTGAAGAATATTTCAGTGTAGCTCTGCTGGGAATTTTCCTTCCTGTGAATGCGATTAACTTCCCGTGTTTCCTCTGGTTCCATTTCTGAGACCCCTTAACTCCAACCTAGGGGTTCTTGGGAGTCCTGGCTCCAGGCAGCCCACGGTTGCTTGCTACACACACCCACTCACTTCCTGAAACGTCAGACTCGTGGTTTACAGCGGTGGTGGGCCGGTGCTGATGTGCGCAGGTCAGGATGTGTGTGGCACAGGCGAGTGAGAACTTAGCAGCGCTAAGAATAGCCAGAGCCCCCTGGTGAGGGTCTCTGTAGGATCCACCTTGACCAGGCACGTGAAATCAAGTCCTGTACAATTTGCACAGGATGTTAGAGACTTAAGTTCCACTTTGCACTTAGAGACGCCTTGAGCAACTTAGAAACAAGTGTTTTGTGCTGCTTAGGCTGCAGAGTCCAGGTTTTGTTTTGGAGGTGGCGCTCATTCTGATGTGTGTAGCCAGGCTCCCCAGCACTCATTTCGAGTACCACCCTTTTTTCTAAATTGAATACAGTTTACACATTACAATCAAAGCAATTGCAGCGATTGATGTCACCACAGTGGTATCAGGCATTTTGCCACAACATGAAAACATTGAGAGACTCGGGGGAAGATGAGTACCTGGTGGTGTATTCATTCTGTTCCTTTGTGTCCTTGTTGGATTTCCTGCATTCACCCATCCATTCTCCCTACCTTGACCCTGTGTGTGCTCCCCTTTGCTCTCAGCCATCATGTGTTCAGTGAAGCCAGATGGGATTCCTCAGCTGTGCAGAACGGACGAAATCGGAGAGCTGTGCGTGTGTGCAGTGGCGACGGGTACCTCATATTATGGCCTCTCCGGCATGACCAAGAACACCTTTGAGGTAGGCTGATGGAGAGTCTTCTGCCAGGAGGTTTGTCCACGGTTCTCAGATAGGCATTGTTGGGAGCATAGAAACAGCTAAGAAATGTGAGGCACTAACTTTTCAAAAGTACTAAAATATTTGCACACACTCCTAACCATTTTTATTTTTGATGAATTTGGCTTATCAGTATTTTGATCTCGATTTCAAAAAAACACTATTAAAGACCCTCTGTCACTATTCTCACTTATACCTATTTAATGAACATGCCCACTGACATGTGGATGATGAAAGAGCAGGGGCATGAGTGGCCTCAGCCGAGGCGGCCAGCTGGACACCCCTGCACAGCCTCTTGGCCTCTGCTCCTCTTGGCTGGGTGTAAACTTGTGAGAACTTGAGCAAATGTGTGTGGTCTCAGTGGCACAAACTGGTGTGTGGCCCTGTGCACTGTGGGAGTGGTGCGTAGGGGAGGTGTGTACGTGTTTGCAGATGGTGGAGGGCAGACATGGTCTCCAGCATGCCGAGCTGCATCAGTGTTCTTGCAACTTGCATCTTAGCAAGTGATGCCTGGCAGTCGGAGCCGTGCACAGTGTGGAGTTGTATGAAGGGAAGCAGAAACTGCTGGGGGCGGCGGGGGGTGGGGAGAACACGTTCTTAAACATCTCGAACTTGGGACATTACTGGAGCTAGGTGGAGTCCAAATCAAAACTCCCTCTCCTTTCCCATGTGGCTTATCTGTAAGGTTGAAGGAAAAGAGATTGAGTTACTCATTTGTTTTTCTTCTCAGCATGGTTTCTAACAAGGGAAAGTAACATTTTGATGGACAGGGATCTGTCCGTCTCTCTAACTCTGGGTGCTTATGATATACCTTGATTGTCTTACCACTTTTATTCTGTAGTTGTCTAAACCAGAACTAGCTGGTATTTGTTAGCGTAGTGTCATTTCTGGCTATGACCTGTTGCAAGACTGGGAGCCTGTAAGAGGAGCTGGCCTGAGGCCCCTGCACATGGCCCAGGTGACATGGCCCAGATCCCGGGAGAAGCATGTTTTCGTGTTTGAAGACGGCTAATGTCTGTACTCTGACCTCTGCACAGGCAGGGGGGTTGGAGATGGGAAAGCAGGTTGTCACCTCAAGGAGAGGTGGTGCCAGGTAGACCCACTGACCCCATGAAAGGTGGGCTGATTGGAGCCTGTGTGTCCCCAGGTGTTTCCCATGACGAGCTCGGGCGCTCCCATCAGTGAGTACCCGTTCATACGGACGGGCCTGCTGGGCTTCGTTGGTCCCGGAGGGCTCGTCTTTGTGGTGGGGAAGATGGACGGCCTGATGGTGGTCAGTGGGCGCAGACACAATGCTGATGACATCGTGGCGACAGCCTTGGCTGTGGAGCCCATGAAGTTTGTCTACAGAGGAAGGTCGGTTGCCCGCATCTGTGAATTAAGTATGCTTATTTCTGTAGACCACACTCTGCACATAGCTGTGAAGGGTTTGTAAGTGGCATAGATCCCTTAAACTTAATTTGAATCCCATTTCCTCTTCTGTAAAATTGAAGCAACTGGACTCAGTGCTGAGATTTCCTCTAGTTCTGGATGTCCACGATTTTACACAAGTTTCCTAAGCCCACAAGTGTATTTTTGTTAACCTCTAAGCTAAGTGAAAATTTCCATTGGAAATACTTTTAATAGATAACTTCACAAAATGCATGGCTGAACATTCATCCTGGAGTGGGCCCTAGAGACCGAGATCACGGTCATCCTTAGCGTGGAAGAGCGGACACTCAGGTGCTGCTTGCATCTCCTGAAGACTCCTCCCTCCCTCCCCGCCTTACTGCCCACGTCACAGAAGCTTAGTAGATTCTGTAGCTCCCTGGTTTTTTGTTTATTTGAAGGAAGTCAGTAATTAGAATCTTATTTCATTTTGGCAAGCTAATAGAAGCAGCATCACCACCTTGGAATTATTTTTAAAACTAGAACCTATTTGCGAGAGGTTTCCTAGAGATGCAGAGTGGCCACATTTCTGTGGTGACCATATAAGGTAGGTGGATTTAGCAGGAAGCAGTCAGTTCCAAAAAGAAAACTCAGCAGATGCAAACTCAAGGCGGGAATGGTATGGGTTTTTATAAGCAACTGCCGTGATCCTGTGTGGGCTCCTTGTGTCCGCACTGAAAGAACAGCCTTGTCCTCACCACCTGCAGGCACAGCAAGCGGCCTCTGAGGGCATTGTGGGTGATTCACCTGCTGGGCCCCTGGGCTTCTCAGCCCCCGTGGCTCTACTTGCATTGGTGCATGTGTGGGAGTTGGAGTTGGCTTGCCTCTGAAGGAGGCACAGGAGCTGTCAGGCTGTGTGATCAGCCACAGTCATGCATGCCTTACTGGGGCACGAGGTCTTGGAAGCACTGCTGCCTGTGCTCATCACGTGTGCCCCTCTGTCCCCACAGGATAGCAGTGTTCTCGGTGACCGTCCTTCATGATGAAAGGATAGTGATCGTGGCAGAGCAGAGGCCGGACTCCACAGAGGAGGACAGTTTCCAGTGGATGAGCAGGGTGCTTCAGGTTGTGCGACCTTGCCCTGAAGCTTTCTGCTTTGTTTGGGTTTCAGCTTCCCTGACTCGCTGTTAGGGATAGGGCTACCCCTCGCCAGTCGGGGCTCAGCTCCACAGTGCTCCACTTGATCAGAAAGCCCATCAGGTGTCCAGGAAACTAGCCAAACCACTCGGGGCGGGGAGGTGTCAGGTGTCCCAAGGCTGATTCCTACCATTCTCGTTGGGGAGGTCACAAGTCAGTTTTTTGTTGGGATTTTTTGAGGATGTCCTTTCTCTCCTCCAAATTCTTATTTTTGTGGTCCTATGTAAAATTCAGCTCAGTGGGTTTGGCCAGCAGCATCTCCTGCACTGGCACTCCTGCACCCACAGAGTGGTGTTCCCACCATACCTGCTTTTATATGTTACAATATTTCAGGTGTATTCACTAAGTATGCTATTTACTAAATGTTTCTGTTCATCATTCCTATGATTGCCTCTTAATTTTCTAGGCAATCGACAGTATACATCAAGTTGGAGTTTATTGCCTGGCTTTGGTGCCGGCAAATACCCTTCCCAAAACCCCTCTGGGTGGAATCCACTTGTCAGAAACGAAGCAGCTCTTCCTGGAGGGCTCCCTCCACCCCTGCAACGTTCTCATGTGCCCCCACACTTGTGTCACGAACTTGCCTAAGCCTCGCCAGAAGCAACCAGGTACGTGTCACGGCACCACGCTCAGGAGGGCCCATGTCCAGGGCACCTGGGTTTCTGCCTGCCTGCTCTTCACGGGGCCACGCACTGCTGGAGCATGGCTACCTTCCCACAAGGCGGGGCCTGTGGACAGAGCACGGGGGGAGGACGTGTCTGGTCTTTGCAGGGGACATCAGCACTTGATGCAGATGAGATTTTGCACAGCCACCAGCAGGGTGGCCTTTGGCAAGGCACAGACCCCTGTAGGGTTCTACTGGTAGACTCTCCTTGTTGGTAGAATGATCCATCCTTGTGTGTTTCTGTGACTCAGGAATCCAAGCAGGTGACACCTGGGGAAACAGTCAGAAGCATGTATACCCTTCCTTGTGATGATGTCAGATTACAAATCCGCTTAGTGCTCTGCAGTTTGGGAATACATGATCCATCGTCTGACTGGATGCTCACATTGCCCCAAGGTCTCCGTCTCCATACCTATATGGAGGGACTTGGGCTAGATGATTTCTGAAGCTCCCCTGGAGTAAATATTTGAAGTGACTGTAAGGGGTTTGTTGATGCTTGGAATGAAACTCCTAAAACTTAAAATGTTTGTAGACCACCCCATCGCCTTTTCCATTGGATGAGTTCTTAAGAGTGCGTGTAATCATGAAACAGAAGAGTGTTAGGAGACCTTTAACTCATCCTGAGCTAGCAACTGTGTTATAAAACATCAGAATGGGCACAGCGCCACAGCTGCATTCCCTGGGGGGGTCCTGTCAGAATAGCAAGAGGACATAGTCTGAGCAAGTGCCCAGAACTCCCAGAACTTACGACAGGCTTGGACTCTTGTTCAGGACCATGTATCTTGCTCTGAGATGAAACGTCTGTTTTGGCCCCTGCATGAATTTGAGTTGTGTGGTAGGAATTCAGCAACGCTAGAGACTGAAGTTGTAGATGTACAGAGGTTTGACTCTATGAATGGAGCAGGAGGAGAATGTGGATCTCGCATGCACATGTTGTAGAGAGCAGCATCTCAACTTCACATTTTCAAGTGGTGTGGCTGAATCACCATAAAAGCTTTCCAGGTGTACCCCCTCACTTCACATGGGGAGAATTCGATTCTTGCTAAGAACAGATTTTCTAAATCAGATGCAGCCATGATTTGGGAAATGAATTCCTAAGTCTGTACGGGAAAGAGATACCCAAAGTCCCAGACTTCACCCTGAGTACGAGCAGAAGTAAACCTTGGCGAGGGGGCTTCATTCAGTAACTCAGAAGCAGAGTGAGGCACTGTAAAATCCCTAGGTCCCCTCAAAACAGGTTTTTCTTTCTAGTTTGAATTTTTTTAAGTCTTTTTTAAAAAAGACTGAGAGGTATCATCTTGATCAGCCCTCATCAAGAACAAGGGTCATGCTAAAGATGGAAAGTGAGAGGCTAATGAACTAGGATGTGGACTCCAGGGTGCTTGATGACCTGCAGAAGCTGCTGTCAGGCTTCTACTGCAGTGACAGCTCTGCTCCATTCCAGCGCACAGCACTGTACCAGACTTCCTTTGTTAAACGTGAAGACTAGTCATCTTTCACAGGCACTTTATTGAGAACTAAGAAAAGACATTTAGTCTGCCCACAACTACCACATGGGAAAATTCAAAGATGAGTTGGCTGAGTATATAAGGATATTCCAATTGTGCAGAATCAATCAGGCTCCTTCAGACTTCTTGTGAACTAGGAAAAGAACACCCGCAATCTCGTCACCAACAGCAGTCTTATTTTTTTGGTACTGGGGATTGAACTCAGGGGCACTCGACCACTGAGCCACATCCCCAGCCCTATTTTGTGTGTTATGTAGAGACAGGGTCTCACTGAGTTGCTTAGCACCTCGCCATTGCTGAGGCTGGCTTTGAACTCGCGATTCTCCTGTCTCAGCCTCCCTAAGTGCTGAGATTACAGGCTTGAGCCACCGCACCCGGCTAGCAGTCTTTTCATTCATAGCTCACAAAAGGCCTAAGAGAGACCCTGAAACCTTAGTCCCAATAAATTATACAGATAAGGGATTCCGTATCCCACTCCCTCAGCAGGATTACTTTCTAACCCAGGAGAGATTTATTTAAAACGGATATTTTGCTTCTGGTCAACCCTTATGATGTGCAGTAATACCAGAGAATAAGTATAGATGCAATCTGGAAGTCTTCACTTAGAGAAGCACATTGTTTTTAAAATGCTTGTGTGTGCGCGCGCGCACGCGCGCACGGTCTGGACATGGAACCCAGGGCGTTAGCATGCCAAGCAAACACTTCTTCACTGAGCCCACGGCCCATCTCTATCAGTTTTATAATCGCCACGGTCGGTATGTATCAGCACCCATGGTGTTCATACTCGTTGGGAAATAAAGGCAGTGGCTTGGTGGAGCCTGGGGGCATCTCATGTGTGATGAGAACATCATTTCTGTGCAATCCCTAATCAAAGCTTATTTGCATTTACTATCCTGATTGTACTGATGTCTTGGAAACCTGTCCTAAGATTTATGTAAAGCCAGGAAGAGTTTTGGAAGAGTTTTCCTGGAGTAAGCTCTTCACCGAGGTGGGAAGTCTTGTTGAGGGAAGTTTGCTTTTTGTCTCAAGGCTCTGTCTGTTTCCAGAAATCGGCCCTGCCTCTGTGATGGTGGGAAACCTAGTGTCTGGGAAGAGGATTGCCCAAGCCAGCGGCAGAGACCTGGGTCAGATAGAAGACAACGACCAGGCCCGGAAGGTGAGAGCCCAGGCCCAGACCCTCCACAGTGCAAGAGCGACAGTCCCCAGACCTTCCCCTCTGCCAGTTCCATGCCCACTCCCAGTTGGGCATCTGCGATGGTCTTCTACCTCCCGTCTGTCTTGCAAGACACATCCATGCACTCCTATAAGGAAAATCTGTTGACTAGGGAATGTGACATTTTTAAAAATTGGCTAGTGGCACAGAAATGGGTAATGGCATCCCTCGACTGGCAGGACCAAGGCAGATGTGTGGGACTCCTCATCCTGTTTTAGGTCCCTTTGCCACTTCTTGGATGTTCCCTTAGCTCTGATGTGAAACCACCCTGCCTTACAGCAACCTTGCTGTCAGGCCTCTGTCCCTTGGTCTCTGGCAGACAGAGCTCCTTACTGTGGCTTTGGGAGAAACTTCATCCTGATTCCCCCACACACAGCTTACAGGTGACCCTGTGTAACTGAGTCCCCATTACCACCGTGAACCCTGACAATATCTAGGGCTCGCCAGAGAGGTCTTGTTTCTCACAGCTGCAAGGTGATCCTGTTCTCTATCAGCTGTTAGGAAATGTGACAAATCAACCATTTGAAACAATGCTAGTGTAGCAGCATATATCAGATGGCCAATTAGAAGCCCTTGATTGGAGCTGGGCGTGGTTGAGCATGCCTGTAATCCCAGAGGCACAGGAGGATTGCGAGTTGAAAGCCAGCCTCAGCAAAAGCGAGGCACTAAGCAGTTCAGTGAGACCCTGTCTCTAAATACAAAAAAGAGCTGAGGATGTGGCTCAGTGGTCGAGTGCCCCTGAGTTCAATCCCCAGTACTTCCCCTCCCCGCCAAAAACACTTGATCAGGCTGGGTTTATAGCTCAGTGGTGGGGCACTTGCCTAGCATGTGAAGCACTGGGTTTAATTCTCATCACGTACAAATAATAAAGGTCCATGTACAACTTAGTTTTTTTGGAAAAAGAAAATAATGAAGCACTTGATTGTCATACTCTACGCACTTGGTATATTTCTGTTAAAGGGATTAGATACCCTGGCATGGAATAGGGCCACTCTTTTTGTGTGAGTAGAATGGAGCAGCTATCTCCACATTTGCAATGCAGTTTCACGATGCCAGGGAATTGTTGTGCCGAACACATGATAGACCCCCACCCTTTTTACTGGGAGAGGTCTGACTTTGTCATTGCAGCTCTCGTAGCAATCAGCATTGTACCCTGCAGCAGCCCCAGGAGAAAGCTCTATAGCTGCCGATGCCAGCAAGAGAGTCCTCTCATCCTTGCACAGACCCCCAGAGAACTCCCCTAACCAAGAGCACTGCCCCAGCCCTCTGAGCTGTCAGTCTGAGTCAAGAGCAGTGAATTCTAAATCACTGCAGGAAAACAACATAAGCACTTGCTTGTCCTTGGGTGATGTGTCAGATTTCCCTAACAATCTCTGGGGAAGCCCACCATGTGACGGCACCAGAAAGCACTTGAGCGTTTACTTCATTTAATTTTGAGTGTCCAGCACAGACTGCAGTGGCCTGACCCTGGCGCCAATGCCTTTCCTGTTGCAGTTCCTGTTCCTCTCGGAGGTCTTGCAGTGGAGAGCCCAGACCACCCCGGACCATGTGCTGTACACGCTGCTCAACTGTCGGGTGAGGCACACCGAACTGATGTTTCCTGATGGCTGTCCTTGTTGGGTCTAAACTGGTTCCCAGGCCTAGGAAGCACTCTGGCTTGTGTGTGTGTGTGTAATTGATTTACTAGTGCATTACTATTACACATAAGAGCAAGGTTCATTTTGACACACTCATGAATGTCCATGACATAATTGGCTCCAGTTCAGTCCCCCAGTGTCTCCCCAACCCCACTCTTCTCTACTGGTCTTCCTTCTGTTTTTTAAATTGGTGCATTGTATACATAAGGAATTGTGATACATGCACACATGCACATAGCGTAACTTGCTCAGTTTCCTTCTACAGTTCCTCCCCCTCCCATCTCTCCCTCCCCTTCCTCTACTCCACTGTTTGCCTTTGTCTCCATGAAATCTCACCTTTCTTTATTTATCCTTACATTTGTCTGGCTTCCACATACAAAAGAACATTCAACCTCTGATTTTCTAAGTTTGACTTGTTTCATTTAGCAGGATATTCTCCAATTTCATCCATTTACCAGCACATGACATAATTTTATTCTTTATGGCTGAGTAAAACTCCATGTCTTCATATATCACATTTTCTTTATCCATTTGTCTGTTGATTGGCTCCTAGGCTGATTCTAAAACTTGGCTGTTGTGAATTGTGCTGCTATAAATGAGCATACATGTATCATTACAATATGTTAACTTCATTTATTTGGAATAAATACCAAGGAGTGGGCTGGCTGGGTCATATTATGGTTCCATACCTAATCTTTTGAGGAATCTCCGTACTGCTTTCCAGAGTGGTGGTGCTAATATGCAGTCCCACCAACAATGTAGGAGTGTGCGTTTCCCCCCACATCCTCACCAGTAGTTACTGTTAGTATTCATTCTTCTCCCCACCACCCCGTACTGAGATTGAACCCAGGGACACTCTACCACTGAACTACAATCTCAGCCTTTTTTATTTCAGGATAGGATCTTGCCATGTTGCCCAGGCTGGCCTGAAACTTGGCGATTCTCCCAAGTCTCTAGGATTACAGATACGTGCTGCTGCCCCTGGCGTTACTTGTATTCTTGATTATTGCCATCCTAACTGGACTGAGATTCTTGGTTTTGTCTTATTAAGGAAGTTCTTGGTGCTTCATACTATTCCCGCCTTAATTCTTTCCCTCGAATCTTCTGGGAATTCCTTTAGTTTTTCTGGTGCTATTCGTTTAAGGATGCTTTTAAGTCTGACTTTATGCATCTATGTTTATTTGTAGATACTTCAGCCCTGTTTGCAGTATTTCCTGAGAATAAGTGATTGATAATATCTACAGAGAACTGTTTTAGGCCTGAGTTTTTATTTTAATTACCAAGCTACTTTTTAGATAGAAGAAGTTAAATGTTATAGAATCCTAGGAATAAAAATCATTTCTACTTTGTAAATATAAAGTTTCTATTTTTCATTAGAAACTCAAAGTATTATTCACATTTGTACTTAGGAGTAAGGCCTTAAATATGCAAGCAAATATTAACAGTAAAAGTTAAATGTAAAAGTCTTAATACACTTGTTAACTTGTCTTGTTGCTATGAAAATAAAGTTTGAAAAATAGATATAAAGTGTAGGTCATCCGGGCAGATTTCAGCACTGACAACTCTTAAGAAAGCTACAGCTCTTTAGAGTTGCTGATTATCAGAATCTGAGTACATAAAGGCACCTCTTGCCATTTGAAGCAGTAGTTTAATGACAAATGAAGGGAAACGCTGACTACATAACTAATTATTCCCTGAATCTCTAGTTCAGGTTTCCAGTTATCAGACCATTCTGTATGTGATTCATCTCATCTGAAGACTCCTCACCCTCCACCATCACAGCAGTGCTTATCTTGAAATTGTCTCATTGGCTGAGTTGGTCCTGGGAGCCCATTGCTCTCCTTCTCTGCTGCAGATCTTTTTCAGGAAGAGTGCTTAGGAACAGGGATGCCCACCTTCCCCTCCCCTCCAAGGAGCTCCCTGTGCTGACAGCCCACGAGCTGCTCCTACCTGCAGTGCTTGGCAGCCTGGATCAGCGCTTTTAAGGACTTTGTACCACGAGTCCACATATCTGAAATGCCCTCTTCCCACTTTGCCCTCACTGGGACCACACTGGGACCATCCTCAGTCTATGAATACAGACAAGACTGTCCTTTCTGAACACAGCTGCCCATTTGCCTTCCTGGGCATCTGTGGCACTGTTCTTGTTTCCCTTGAATCGCTTCCTCTGCCCCTTCCCTGCATTTGCTCTTTTTCCTGTGAGCTGCTCTTGACTACTGCTTTCTGTGTAATGTGGGTGGCTCTCCAGGGACTTCCAGTATCACCTGTAGACTAAAATCTACAATGTTAACTGAAGCTGGCCGCCTGTGCCCTACACGGAACACCACCTCCAGTGACTGGCTGCAAGTACCGCCCACTTCCCTGAATTCTCCCACCACTGCGGTGGTGCCTGTTTGCTCCTTAGACTGTAAGCTGCGTGGGACTGGGTCAGGTCTGAATGGGTTTTCAAACACTCGCCCAGCATTGCCCAATACGTTGCTCCCATATGTCGGATGGATAAATGCCTGCATCTAAACAACTGATGTGTATGTGGTAGCTCAAGAAGTGGTGGATCCCTGTGTCAGATTCAATACTGATGGAAGCAGTATTATGAAGTGTGAGAAAAATAGGACTAGTATCACTCTGTCAACTTGGGGGACGATCTCTCAGACTGCTCACTGGACTGATTGATTCCAGAGCACCAGGCTTGACGTCCAGGCCATCTAGCCTTGTGGACATGATCATGCCCTTGAACCTCTGTTATGATAGTCATTTGCCATAGCCAGACACTGGATCTCTTGGAAAGTTGTTTACTGGAAATGACTCACATACTTTAAAAGGGTTTCAGTAAAAACAACAAACTCACATGAAGTAAGCTGTAGAGATCAAAGCTGTGATTAAATTTGCTTTAGGTTAGCATGCAGAAAGTATGGTCCAAGGCTGCTTTCTCCTGTTAGGGGAAAGGTATTTGCTAAGGCTCTGTCCATGTTCTATCCTGGGCATTTCTGAAGGATCACAGCATCACCCTTACTATTCTCGTAAGAGTGTCAGGTCTGAGCATCTGTGTGTGTACAGTTTGCTGCTGCCTCAGATACAGACTCAGGGTTCAACCTGGACCTCAGTTGCAGCATCTGATGGTAGTTGTAATTTCTGCTCAAATTAACTTTCAAGTTCAATGATGTCTGACAAATACAACACAAGCCACATGCATAATTGTTTTCTAAAACAGTATCAAAGCATAAGAAAAGGCAGGTGCAATTGATTCCACTAATGAGTTACTTCTCCAGACTGATCATTCCAATGTGGCCAGTGCCGCCTCCTTGGACAGTGTTTTTATTGATTGACTTTGGCCAATTCTCGCTCTTTTTATGATATAAATTTTTTTTTTGGTTATACATGACAATAGAGCATATGTTGACATTATACATACAGGGAGTATAGCTTCCCGTACTTGTGGTTGTATATGATGAGTTACACTTGTGTATTCGTGTATGAACATAGGAAAGTTATGCCCAATTCATCATTCTGTCTTTGCTGTTCCCATCCCCCCCTTACCTCCACTGCCCCCTGTCCAATCTGGTGAACCTCCATCCCCTCACCACTGCCCCATCTATTGTGAGTCAGCATCCACATATCAGAACATCTGGCCTCTGGTTTTGGGGGATTGGCTTATTTCACTTAGGATGATTGTCTCCAGTTCCATCCATTTATTGGCAAATGTATAATTGCAATTTTCTTTACAGCTGAATAATATTCCATGGTGCATAAGTACATTTTCTTTTGAAGTGCGCCTAGGTTGGTTCCATAGCTTAGCTATTGTGAATTGAGCTGCTATGAACATTGATGTAGCTACATCAGTACATGCTGTTTAAGTCCTTTAGGTATAAACCAGGGTGTGGCATTACTGGGTCAAATGGTGGTTCCATTCCAAGTTTGCTAAGGAATCTCCCTACTGCTTTCCATAGTGGTTGCACCAGTTTGCAGTCCTACCAGCAGTGTATGAATGTGCCGCCTTCCCCACATCCTCGCCAAGTTTGTTACTTGTATTCTTGATAATTGCCGTTTCTACTGGAGTGAGATGAAGTCTCATGTAGTATTAATTTGCATTTCTCTGCTTTTTTTAAAAATATTTTTTAGTTGTAGATGGACACAATCTTTACTTTTATGTGGTGCTAAGGATCGAACCCAGTACCTCACACATGCGAGGTGAACACTCTACCACTGAGCCACAATCCCAGCCCTCTAATTGCTTTTGATGTTGAATATTTTTTCATACAATTGCTGACCACTTGTATTTTTTTCTGTGAAGTGTCTGTTCACTTCCTTTGCCCATTTAGTGACTGGATTATTTTTGTTTTTTGGGTTTTTGGTGTTAGGTTTTGTGAGTTCTTGAGATATCCTAGAGATGAATGCTGTGAGGTGCAGACAGCAGAGATTTTCTCCAATCCTGTAGTCTCTGACTTCACGTTCTTATTTCCTTTGCTTTGAAGACGCTTTTTTAGTTCAACACCATCCCATTTGATTCGTAATTTTATGTCTTGTGCTTTAGGAGTTTTGTTGAGGAAATAGGTTTCTAAGCTGACATGGAGAGTTGGGCCTCCTTTTCCTTCTAATAGGCACAAGGTCTCTGCTCTGATGCCTACGTCCCTGATCTCCTTATGTTTTGTGCGTTACCGTTAATCATGGGCTCATTGAGAATGGCTCCTCAGCATGAGTGCAGTTTCTTGGTGGTTTGGTACAGTCCATTCATGTTCTTATTTGCACAGCCTACGCAGTAAGTAGGTATGTTGTCATGCAAGATTTAGAGTGGGAAGTGAGGATGCAATTCATTGAAAAATATAGCAAACTTAGAATCTTGAAATTATTTGGGGTTTTTGTTTTGAGTTGTTTGGTACTGGGAATCGAGCCCAGGGGCACCTTACTACTGAGCCGCATCCCCAGCCCTTTTTTTTATTGAGACCGTCTGTTGCTCTGTGCCTTGCTAAGTTGCTAAAGCTGGCCTCAGAGTTGGAGTCCTCCTGCCTCAGACTTCCAAGCCACTGGAATTACAGGTCTACACCACTGCACCCAGCTTACATTTACATTGTTTTTTTAAAATATATTTTTTAAGTTGTCAATGGAGTTTACATGTGGTGCTGCAAATCGAACCCAGTGCCTCACACATGCTAGGCAAGTTCTCTACCACTGAGCTTCAACCCCAGCGCAGCTTACATTCTTCACATATAAAAGTTTGAGGTGTTTTGGTGGGTTTTTTGTTAAACATCAGTCAACTCGTGTTTTTTTAACTTTTAGTAATTCCTTTAAATTTTAAAATATAAATTCTCAGGTTTTTTTTCTTTACTCAGCTTTTTTAGTTATTTATGTAAATCTTTTAAATGGTGTCAAATATATAATCTTTGCCACCTACATATTCATGTAGAACAGAGTTGATTGATGGGTTTCTCTGCATTACTATTCTGTTTGGAAAACTTACAAGATTCCTTTTAGGAGACAGTCGCCCTGATTTCTCTGGTGAAATTACCACACCTAGAAATCTCAGGCACCGGATTTCACTATGGAAACCCCAGGTTTTCCCATGAATATTGATGAAGATGTCAGGAAAGGATGACCATTTCCTGAGGCTAAGTGTCTACTGCTTTGTGGGACCATCCACGTAGAGCAGTTCTTGTTATTCTTAAAAATGAATAATTGGGAGAATAAAATGTCACTGAATCCAGTGGCATGTCTCCTGAGCTGAAATGTCCTAAGACTTTCAGAGAGCCAGTGGTAATGAACAGTGTCCAGGTGTGACTGGGCCACAATGTAGTCCCCAGTGTGGTGGAATTGTCATAGCAGCCTTGCAAGCTCAGAACAGAATGTCAGAACCACTTTGTTCTTTTGGTACCAGGAATTGAACCCAGGAACACTTAACCACTGAGCCACATCCACAGCCCTTTTTATGTTTTATTTAGAGACAGGGTCTCACTAAGTTGCTGAGGCTGGCTTTGAACTCACGATCCTCCTGCGTCACCCTCCCAAGCCTCTGGGATTACAGGTGTGCACCACTGTGCCCAGCAGAACTACTTACTGCTCTCCAGGCTGCCATCCTGCCCTGTAAGTCCCTCCTGTTGTGCTAGAGGAGGGATGCAGGGAAACGTGCATCTCCTTGCACATCACTGATGTGATCGTTTGCCTGCAGAGTGACCCCGGTGTTTGGGGGATGCCGTTCATTCAGCATGTCCTTTCTGTGCAAAAGAGGCACCTGTCCAGTGGTCATCTGATGACAGCGCCTGGTGTGGAAGAAGACTGCTTATGTGAGACTTATCACGGGGCAGGGTGCCTCTTCCCGGGCTAGCACCTACTTGAGATTGAGAATAATTTTAATTTCCAATCACCTCACCTGATTTCAGAACCTATTCCAAAGGATGTTGCTTCCCCATGCCATCATCAGGATACCTGGAAGGCTTACCATTCATTTTTATAGGAACATCATAAAATGGCAAATAGCATTGTGAAAATTGTGTTTGGGGAGGTTGTCAAAAATAATGGAGAACACGCAAATTGAATTTCACGTTTGGAAGTACCCGTAGAGAGGAATTTTCATGAACTAGAATCAAAATATATTTTGAAATACACTCCTCTGCCTGCTGGTTGAGTCTTCTAAGTTTCTCAAATCTCAGTACCCAAGAAAGTGGGTAAATCAAGGGCTTTGTCATTGGACCAAAAATCTGGTTATTGATGGGGGTTGTACTCTTCCATTTTTCAGTACTATAATGAAATCCCTGAGACAGGCTACTTTATAAAGAAAGGTGGTTTGTTGACTGACAGTTACGGAAATGCAAGGTTGAAGGGCTGCTCCTGATGGCTTTCTTGCTGGCAGAGTCCTGAAGCAGTGCAGAGCTTCTTGTGGCATGAGAGACGGAGCATGCGTTGCATATGCATGTCTGCTGTCTTCCTCTTCTAATAAAGCCACCAAGATTCAATGACGAGGGCCCTATGCTAATGACCTTATCTAATCCTAAACACAAAAACTGCCATTAAACGCTCAGCTTCCACCATCTTGCTACTTCACAGTTGGGGCTAGACATTAGTACATGAAGCTTTGGGGGAACCTTTACACCCTATCCAAACCATGACAGGGATCTGCTTTCACTCCCCTGAAGTTGGGCATGGGGATTAGTACAGAAGTTGTGCAAAGCAGGGGCTGTGGCGGGCATGCCATAATGTGGGCGGTGGGGTGAGGAGGGAAGCTTGCGTGGCGGGAAGGTCTTCGTGGGAACAGAAGGGGAAGCCCGCTCTGCCAGCACTCTTCTGAGACATACTGGCACCCACCAAGGATCATCCCTTTTCAGCGATTGAGTGGTGACTGACTTTCCTTGTAAAAAGACCATCATGCCCCAGGGTCGAGGGTGAACTTGGGGTTCCTCACCATGAGCTCTGTGTTTCTGTGCCATAGTCCCTTTGAAGAGCTTTCTGGATGTTCGAGTCAAGGGATGTGGGTTGGTTCACGTAGAGAGGTGTGGTATCCGTGGGTCCACAGGCAAAAACCAGAATGTCTGATCTGAATGACACCGAATTCTGTTGGCTAGATTTCCTAGACTCAGTCTTCGTTTTGCTTTTGCCTCACCTGTGCTACATTGTGCTTTCCTGCTCTTCTACTTCATCTGTTTCGTTTTTTGACCTTCCTCTGAGAGAAAAATTAGGGAACGCGTGTGTGATGAGAAGGCTCAGTTCAGAGAGGTGTGACCTAACCCTCCCCTGCACGAAGAAACTAGTCCCTGCATCAGCAGTAAGGAACTGAGGGCCCGCTGCACCATTACCCAGGTGTGCACAGGTCATTAGACTGATGTGACTGTGTGGAGGCCATCAGAGATGATCCCTTGGCTGCCCAGAGCTCATGTGATGACCAGTTGTTGGGTGAACGTTTTTGCTCAGTATGAGGTTCTGCAGGTGTATCTTAATACAGTGTAAAATAGTCTCTTGCACGCTCCTCAGGCCTCCCCACCCTGTCCACCTGCTTGTCTCTAGCATGGGTGTCTGGGGTGGGGCCTGTGCTGTTTTTCCTGATATTGCACCTTCACAGTCCCGAAAGCGCTGGTCACTGATCCATACGGTATTCTCACCAGTGTTCTATCCACGTACCAGCTCGCTTTGGGCCTCCACGTGGAGCCTTGGAGTTGTTGGGGTTGGTGCCCGAGAGCCTCTGGAGCTTGCCCTGCTTTCCCATCACTCCTGCCAGCTCCAGTGTGCTTCCTGCAAGCCACTTGCTTACAGGAGCGTTTAGCCTGGGTTGTTCAAGGCCACTTTTCAGCTTCGAGTCCCCCCCACCCCCAGACTGCTGGCCAGGATTGACTGTTGCTCAAGGAAAAGCCCTTTGTCCTGTTGATTGCTTTAAGATAGCATTTGATCATGAGGTATATGATATAGCTGTATCACATCAGGAATGAAGCAGATGAACTGTAATTGTGAAACACATCCTCAGGAAATCTTTGGTGCAATGTTTCTAATTTACAATTTATACTTTGCAGTTTAAACAATCCCACAAATTTTGATATTTCCTAGTACTTGCTGTCAATTTTCTCTGATAACCCCCTCCCCCCCTTTTTTTAACTGCAAAAGTGTTTTTGTTTCTATACACTTTTAAAGTCTTCATGAAAATGCCTTTCTTTCCTTCAGGTGTTCTTAATTTTTTTTCTTTCAGACTTCCTTGATTTTTTTATATGGTATTAATATTTTTAATCTGTACTTTTTAACATGAATCCTGCAGATTTTACTAGTTATTTATACTGCCAGTGACAATTATACTTCACAAAATTGCTGGGTTTTTTTTAATTCATGTATTTTTTAACTCAGATAATCGTTAAAATTTATGTAGGTGGCTCTTTGCTGCTGTGTTTCTTACCTCATTGGAAGAGAAGGGGATTGAGTTTTGATGATGGTCGTGCAACTCTGGGAATACACTGCACGCTACCAGATTAACAGTTGTATATGTGCTGTGTGTGAACTCTCAGTAAAGCTGTTACGGTGCAGCATCTTAACCTCCTGCTCTTGCGCTACACAGGGTACCATAGCAAACTCACTGACCTGCGTCCAGCTTCATAAGCGTGCTGAGAAGATAGCCGTGATGCTGATGGAACGGGGACACCTGCAGGATGGAGACCACGTAGCTTTAGTCTACCCGCCAGGTGAGGGAGCAGGGTTCAGGTTGACTCCAGAGCGTGGGCAAAGGTGGCAGCTGCATAGGAAGCCAGTTGGCCACCCCATTGGTAGCTGAGTGGAGCTGCTGGTTTGTTGCTGAAAATGACGACGATCCAGCTGGATTTCAGCTGGGCTCACTTTGGTTATCCGCATTCGCTCAGGGACAAGGCTGCATGTTATCCTACTGTTAGAGGCTTAAATAAGGACATGTTTGTGAAAAGTTTAGTATCTAAATTTGCTAGATAATGGAGGTAGTTCACTTAACCAATAGTGAAGTCTTTTCTAAATTTCATATGGTTGAGTATTTGTGGCGAAATCACAGAAATTAAGCTATAAGCCCACTCTTGTATTTCCTGTCTAAAAGAACAGACCAAAGGAAGTGACCACCCAAGGTGACCAGCATCCACAGGGACAAGTTTGAGGTCTTATTCTCTTAACCCTCTTGCAGAGACCAGAGCTCGTGCTGGCAGGGATGGTGGTCATTGAACAGTGTTTTGCTTCAAGTTCATTTTCTTCCTGGTGTAGGCATAGACCTCATCGCAGCATTTTACGGTTGCCTGTATGCAGGCTGTGTGCCAATAACCGTCCGACCTCCACACCCGCAGAACATCGCCACGACCCTGCCAACCGTCAAGATGATCGTGGAGGTGAGCCACACTTGGAAGCGTCTTTGCACGTCACCTGACGAGCCCAAGTGTGGAACTTGCAGGTTCCAGACTCTGGAGTCTTCTAGGGCTGTTGCCAGCCATGGGTGTGCCAGGGTGTGTGGAATCAAGCAGGCCAGCAAACACTCTGCCTTCCAGAAGCCTGTGATGTGTATATATATATATATATATTTTTTTTTAATATTTTTTAGTTGTTGATGGACACAATGTCTTTATTTTATTGCTTTGTATGTGGTGCTGAGGATCGAACCCAGGGCTGTGATGTAGTTATAGGAGCAAGATTTAAACCGGGGCATGGAAGTGAGGCTAACAGATGGCAGCTACCACAGTGCACCAGAGTTAAGGGTGCCCTGAAGAAGGCAGCCCCCAAGAGAGGGCCCCTCCACCATTACTGTGTCCCCAACAAAGCTAGTGAGCAAACCAAATGAAATTGCAGTGGATTTTTAAGTTCCTTCCTGAAAATTTAGAAGTTTTAGTCCTTTCTGAGAACATAAATTTTTTATGGCTGGGGATGTTTAGGAGCTGGGAGTGGTGGTGAACACCCCAAACCCCTGCTTCTCAGGAGGCTAAAACAGGAATTGTAAGTTTGAGCTCAGCCTGGGCAACTTAGCAAGACCCTGTCTCAAAGTAAAAGAAGAGGACCAGGGAGGTAGCTCTGTGGTAGAGTCCTTGCCTAAGAAGGATGAGGCCTTGGGTACCGTCACCAATACTGCGAAAGGAAAAGGGAAATTAAAAAATTAGGTATTTTTTTCTTCAACTGGAGGAGCCATGAGGAGCAGAATTAGTTTGGACACAGAGGATGCCAGTGTCCTGGGCCATGAGTGAACTTTGTAGTCATGGAAGAGTACCTGCATGGCCATTCTTCTTAGGTGTTGACACATCTGCCTCTGTGACATTTAAAAGAGCAGAGGGTGTCGGTGTCCTTTTCTGGTGGTGATCCTAACCCTTGGTGCTCCTCAGCTCTAGGGAGTGCAGGTGTGGGGACCTGAGTCCCCGCCCCACCTGCTTGTGTGCATGGTCAGGTTTCACTCCCCTGCCTCCCAGCCAGCTTGTCGGGAGGAAGCAGCGCTCTTGAACTCATCTGCCTCTTCAGCTTGTGGCTTTAACAAGCATAATGAGCTTATGGGCACACCTGTGTTGACTTCACAGTTTGCATTCACTTACTCTGCTTGCTCTGGCCCTCAGGTGAGTCGCTCTGCCTGTCTGATGACGACACAACTCATCTGTAAGCTGCTACGGTCCAGGGAGGCGGCAGCAGCTGTAGATGTCAGGACATGGCCCCTCATACTGGACACGGGTCAGTACCTGAGCCAGCAGGGTGAGTGTGTTTGCTCATGTGGCCTTTCATTTAGGGCAGTTATCCTGACAGCTTTGTTTGTTCTCCAGATGATTTGCCAAAGAAGCGGCCTGCTCAGATCTACAAACCCTCCAACCCCGACACGCTGGCCTACCTTGACTTCAGTGTGTCCACAACTGGGATGCTAGCTGGCGTAAAGGTGAGAAGTGGAGTGTGTGCAGCCAACAGGCCTGCGTTCATAGTATTCTTGTGAGGGCAAACACTCTGGAGAAAGGGGTGCAGATGTGCTTCCATTCAAGCTATAACGGGTCTGACCCCTTCAATGGTCCTCATGGCTGACTGGTTCTTCCTAAGTGTTCCAGTGAATTTTTATATTATCAGTCTCACTTGCTCATGATAGAATACTGCACATGTTTTGCTGGTTGTCAAACTCTCTTGTTTGCCATCTCTGCATGCCACAATTTCTTGCTTTTTAAATTTGTACTCCATTATAACCTGTCAGATTCCTACTCAGTGAAGCTACATTGGTCCTTTTCCCATCCAAGAATGGAACTTCCAATATGTCACCCAGAATTAGGACCCTCATAGTTTAGATGATGCCAAGGGGCTGTGTACAACTGCACCATTAAGTTCCCTGTGGCCTCAGGAAGCCTGTTGTATAGTATCTGCCCTGGTCAAACTGGTGAGTTTGCTTTATTGACCTCACTTTGTTCTCCGACTCAACCTAGTTATGTTGGTACCTCTGAGGTGGTATGCCAAATTAACTACAATACTGAATGAAATTTTGAAAAGGTTTTTAAAGAACTATTTTTCAAACCAAGATAAATTGGTTACTGTAATACTAAAACTAGCTCTGAGCTTCCTACTGTCATAGCCTAAGAAGAAACATACTTTTGATTGTTGTCATGATGTACAGAAGCAGAAGTTATATTAAATCTTGATTTTTTTTTAAATATCAGCATGAAACAGATAATGCCATCTGTTTATTCCTGGTGAGTCCACTTTGTTATGCACTCTAGAGAATGCAGAGATGAATAATGAGACTTCCTCTCAAACCTACAGAAGCTTTTCCTAAACTTTTGCCCATTTAATTTGGTGACACCTGAGGTGAGATGTACTGTGATGTCAGTGGAGACATCTGTGGCCTTTAAGTGCTGAGATGCACAAATCTGAGTCGGAGTTGTGCAGCATGTTGCCTGCTCTAGATGGGAGTCCCTTGCACCTCATGGTCTTGTGGATTACAGAATTTTTTCGTAATGAATTATTAGAATTTTTTCTTAATTTCAATTTTGGGACAAAAATTGTTATTGGCCGTTGATACAAACCATACAAGACAGCTGGCACAGTGGCTCACACCTGTAATCCTAGCTTCTCTGGAGGCAGGAGAATTGAGAGTTTTTAAAATATTTTTAGATGGACACACAATACCTTTATTTCTATGTGGTGCTAAGGATCGAACCCAGTGCCTCACATGTGCTAGGCAAGTACTCTACCACTGAGCTACAGGATTGCAAGTTTGAGGCCAGCCTAGGCAAACTTGCCCTTGTCTCAAAATGAAATTTTTAAAAAGGGTTGGGATGTAGCTCATTGGTTTAGTCCCTAGTACCACAAACAAAAGGACAACCATAACCATTAAGCTGGGTGCTTAACACTCCCTAATGAATGTTGAAGAATATCAAATTTTGAATGAAACGTAGGAATGTTTATACACTGAAGTTTTATAAATTTACCTACTTAATAATTGGCTTTAGCCAGGTGCAGTGGCGCAAGCCTATAATCCCAGCACTTAGGGAGGCTGAGACAGAATCACAACTTCAGAGCCAGCCTCAGCAATGGCGAGGCACTAAGCAACTCAGTGAGACCCTGTCTCTACATAAAACACAAAATAGGGCTGGGGATGTGGCTCAGTGGTCGAGTGCCCCCGAGTTCAATCTCCAGTACCAAAAAAATAAAATGGCTTTATGTTCTGAGGGCTCCTAATAGACCTAGATGTACATTTGCTTGAGATCAATAAGAAGGTTGTATATAGGACCTACACAGCACCTATAGTGGACTTCAGATAGTTGGCTTGTGGGTTTCCCCAGAGGATACCGGGACTCTTCTTGGTTGATGTCTGCTCTGGGAATGGACACTTTTTCAGTGGCTTAAACAACTATTTTCAGACGCTCATTTTAACATCCAAATCAAAACTGCACCAAAAGGTAAATCTGTGCAAGATAAATCCACAACACATCCCAAATTGAATTAGGGTTGAGTTGACTATTAACCCTCATCCCTAATTCCTCCGCATCAATACCATATTTCATTGCAAAATTGTCACCACCACGTTAACAAATTCACAAATATCCTGTGTGTCCTAATCTTGCACCAAAGACAGTTGAGTAATGAGTTTTAATACACAATTTCTAAAAAAAGCCTCACATAATGGTCACTCTATTTTGAAAAAAAATGGCATAACATCTGTGCAGTGAAATGGTCTCTGCTTTCATGTCCATCTTAGAGTAGATTATTCATGCTATTGGTTTGAGATGTTGGTAAATTCTGTATCCAAGTCTGAGTCTTATTAGGAATTGGCAGTTTTCCTTATTTAGGTTCTAGGAAATCTTCCCAAGTCGCACTCCTTGGCTTATGCCATAGGCAGAGTCCAGCATTGGGATGTTTGGAGATGGAGCAGTTGACTTTTTATTGCTCTTGTATATGTAAACCCCCTGCTTAAATGCAAAACGTTATTTCAGTTGAAGTCGTTGGGTCCCAGAGGATCGAAGTTTTGAGTGAGGTGTATTTGTTGAAAATAGGAAGGAGGAGGAGTGTGCAGCAGCAGTCTGTCCAAGCTTGAGTGCAGTTGTCCCTGTCTCCCAGTCTCCGGGGATCTGGTGTTAAGTAGCACATGTTCAGCGCAGCTGTGCTGCCCCTTGTTCAGGGCGCTGGGCGTCATGGGCCCTGTGTTGACCGCTCCTGCCTGTCTTACAGATGTCTCACACAGCCACCAGTGCCTTTTGCCGTTCTATTAAGCTGCAGTGTGAGCTTTACCCTTCTAGAGAAGTGGCCATCTGCTTGGACCCCTACTGTGGACTTGGATTTGTCCTCTGGTGCCTCTGCAGGTGAGATTCCTCTTTAATATCTTCAAAATTTTTAAAAAGAAGCCATATGCCTTTCCTTCTAGATCCCTGGCCCTGCCAGGCAGCCCTGAGCACTGTACCTCCAGAGGATTCCGAGGTTGCAGCTGGATGCAGAAGCCCACTGCATGTCCTCGAGCACTCCCTGCACCACCACCACCACAGCACCACCAGTGGTGGCTTTCCACTGCCTCCAGCAGCCAGTCAAGCTCTGAAGAAACCCATAGACAGTGGCCACCAAGGCCTTTGAGAAGCTGGCTGTCGCAGATCCTTACAGTGCCCAAGGGGACTCTTGGGCTTGATCCTTATGCCCTTCAGCTGGCAGTCATGCCTGCTGAAGTTTTTGTTGAACCAGGGGGACATTATGGCTCTAGCTTCCTTCTGCCATTTCCTGGCTTTTCCTTGGAGGAGGGCTTGGGATGGGATGTGCCCAAGGGTTGAGCTCACCTCTGGGGCTGCTGCTGTTCACTCTGAGCCAGCTCAACCCTGGCTTAGAGCAAGGGCTTGCCGAACATCTGTGGAGTGAGTGGAGTATACAAATGGCTATTTATGGGATTTTTTTCTTGATTATACATGTGTGTGTTGTAGAAGTTTTAGAAATATTATATATATACAGCTGTCCATAATCATACCACCTAATAAACAGTGGTACCAGTAAATACATTTTTGCGAGTAGCCTTCTGTAGCTCATTTTCTACTGTAGCATACTTAGCAAATTCACATTTCCAAATGAGTGTGTGTATATACTAGAATGAACACCAGTGCCCATGATCCAGCTTCACATGTATCAACATTTTAGCAATTTTGTTTCATCTGTTTTTTCTTGGGTTTTTTAAAGCAAACAAACATTGTAGAATTTCACCCATAAATCTTTAAGTGTACTTACAATTTTAATGCTACAGTATGATTTTTTTTTCATAATCATATGTAGTAGACATGTTCATATTTTTTGTGTTGCTGGGGATTGAACCCAAGGTCTTGTGTGGGAACCCAGGGCTTAGTGAGAGGGTCTCCCTAATATGCCTGTACTGGGCTCATTGCTATCCTCCTGCCTCAGCCTGGGGCTAAGTGTGCACCACCACACCTATCTTTAAGCACTCTTCTAGGACAATTATTTTTGATGTATTCATATTTAATAGTATTGAATTAAAATCTAATCCTGTAATTTGGGAAAACACTGACAACCTAATTAGTACAATTAAGCTTTTTGAGAAAGTGCTTGTTGAGGGGAAAGCTCTTCCCATGAGTCATTAGTAAGAACTGAGTCTTGAAGGGGTTGTACAGGTTGCACTGAACCTTGTTGAGCAATTGTCTTTCCAGCAAATTCATTCCGAAGTCTCCAAAGCACAGTGTTGATTGCCCCTGCAACAAGTAAAGCAGGTGTATGCCCTACAGTAAGCCTCTACATTTCTAAAATCCCAGAGATCTGCTTTTTTAAAAAAAGCCTTGGGTTTCACATGCACAATCACTAAAATACTGAGGGCATGAATCGGGGGAGACCTTCCTCCGCAGGCCATGAAGGTCTTGATCAGGTGGGGAAGGGAGGGTGTTAGGACCCAAGCAGGAGAGCATGCCCACGGAGAGGCACCTGG
This sequence comes from Geosciurus inauris, assembly GCA_004024805.1. Taxonomy (NCBI): domain Eukaryota; kingdom Metazoa; phylum Chordata; class Mammalia; order Rodentia; family Sciuridae; genus Geosciurus; species Geosciurus inauris. Next base: position 94,759 of record PVHX01004030.1, read on the forward strand.
CTTGGGCTGCAGAAGCTAGGCAGCAGAGGAGTAGAGGGGGTCAGCAGAAGCACGGGGGAGACTGGCTTCATACTAGGAGATTAAAAATAAGTATACATGATAAGGATAATGAAAGCCAGATTCCTTGATGTTGGGAAAGGGTGTTATAAATTCAGAATGAAAATAGTTTGTCTCTGAAGTTGGATTGCAGTTAGGCCTGTTGTAAATGCCTGCTTTTCAGCAGATGCTGATAAGGTTAGAAGTGCAGATGTGTTCTCTAGGCATGTGCATGTGTTCCACAGCCCTGTGCATGGAAGGACCTGGGAGCAGCCATGAACACATCTAGCAGCTGTACCTTAACTATCAGGTACCATTTTCTTCTGAAATGAACTAAGGCTTGAAGTGGCTGATTTCCAACTTGCAAAAGAATATGTACAAAATGACCCTGAAATGTCAGCTAGAAAGCAAGGGAAAGAATGATGGGGCTGTGTCAGAAGGACAGAATGCTTGGTTTGAGTTCCCACTGGCAAATTGAGGACACATTTTACATCAAAATGAGGATCACAATTTATAACATTTTGAATAAAATACAAAATTAACTGTTCAGACAGAGGAGCAAATTGAATGCATGATAAGGAGCAAGAATGTTTATGATAGCCATTCACAAAATAGTTATAAATGGGAAAAAGAAGGAGAAGCTATACGCTAACAATCAGTGAAGGCCATTGGTAATGGTGTGGAAGCCTCTTTAACCAGTCCCTAGGTGAGGAGAGGAGAAGGCATCACTCCTCATCCCGTATCTAGTGACATGGAAACATCAGATACACAGTTGAGGGACTCTCAACACGTGTGCCTGTGATGGTGTCCCAGAGTGAAGGAAACCTTGAAAACCATCTGTTCTGGGGACAAGAATCTGAATGGCAACAGCTGAAGTGAATGGGAGTCTGAACTGATTCCTTTCACTATAAAAGATGTAATTGGGACAATTGGAGAAATTTAGGGTCTGAACTTGGATAACAGAAATGTATCAGTGTTCAAATTTTGGTGGTTTAATTGGTTTGTGGAGGAAAATATACACATTTGTCGGAAATACCCCCAGAGGTATTTGAGTTGATGGGACATTGGTTCTGATTCACCTTGGAATAATTCAGAAGGATAGTTACTTTGACTATGCTTGGGACTTTTCTGTAATTTTGTGGGTATGTAAAAGTTAAAAAAAAATTCATTCTAGAACTACTTTCAATCACAAAATAGATTGTTTATATAATTGTTGCAAAATGTTTTCTAAGATCAGATGTGTATTTTAAAAGTGTATCAGTCTGTATTCATGTGTTGGAAGATTCAGTATTAAAATGGCAGTTCTCAAATGCATTCATAGATTCAGAATAATCCCTATCAAAATCTGGGCATGCTTTTTTGCAGAAATAGGATGATCCTAAAAGGAGATATGAAGGACCCCCAGGAGTCAGAATAATTTTGAAACCAAATAACAAAGTTGGAGAACTCAGACTGCCAAAAACCATCATTGCGAAGCTATAGTAACCAAGACAATTTGGTACTGGTATGCAAATAGACTGACTTGGATGGATGGATACATATCATGAAACAGAACTGAGGGTCTAAAAATAAACTCTTATATTGTAAAATTTTTTTTCTTGAAGGTTCACTAAGCAATTCACTAGAGAAAAGATAATCGTACCAGGGATTGAACCCATGGGCACTTAACCACTGCACCACATCCCCAGCCCTTTTTATATTTTGAGATAGGGTCTTATTAGGTCCTTAAGGATTGGCTTAGTTGCTGAGGCTGGCTTTGAATTCGTGATCTTCCTGCTTCAGTATCCTGAACTGCTGTGATTACAGGTGTATGCCACCACACATGGCAGAAAAGATAATCTTAACAAATGCTAGGAAAATTAGGCATTCATATGTAGATAATTTAAATCTTTACCATACATCACATACATAAATTCAATGAGGGGTAAGAGCAAAAATTCCAAAAATCGTAGAAGGAAACATCCAGCTTCATTTACAGATTCTTCACATACCATAAAACTCACCACGTTGAGGATAGAAAAACAATTTTCAGTGCATTTTCAGAATTGTACAATTATCACCAGTGTCCATTAGGTGAATGGATCAACAAGATTGGTCATCTGTACAATGAAATACTGCTGGGGGGGCGGTCGGGGGGATGCTCCAAAGGCATTATGCTGAGTGAATGAAACTAGTCAATACTATGTGATTATATGAAGTCAGAAAAGGCAAACTTAGAGATACCAGGGCTAGGTTTGGAAGTAGGATTGATGGCAAACACAGGGACTACTTTATTTTGATGGGAATGTTCTTCAGCACTGGTGGTAATTGTACAATTCCGCAAATGTACTAAAAATTGTTTTTCTATCCTCAACGTGGTGAGTTTTATGGTATGTGAAGTATCCATGAATGAAGCTGGATGGTTTTTAAAATGAAAAGGTGTGGCAGAGGAATAACTTAAACACATGAGAGATCCAGGAGCCTTCTGACAGCAAGCCTGCCTTTAGGAGGCCCAGCTCACAAGCCCACTTCAGAAGTGTGGCTCATTTTCAACTGTGTATTTAATAATGAATCATTGATTGGCTAATTTGTAAAGTTTTGTTACATACCAAAAAGTGTTTTCGATCGTTTTATTCTGCAATTAAGATCTAAACTAGACTTTTCAGAAACTCCTAGAAAATAATTTCATCAGAATAAGCAACCTGCTATTAAACATACTAGTCTCATCCACAGGGATATTTGTCACCAGTGACAGAAAACCAATATTGGCTAATAAGTGCAACAATCAACATTTGGATTGGGCAAGGTTCAGGCAAGTCAAAAGTTCAAGTCGGGTATTAGGATTTATCTATTTTTCCTTACTTTGACTTCCTCTTTATGGGGGTGAAGAGGCGGGTGAAACTATTGAATTTTTGCAAGTACGCCTGAAATTCTGTAGCCTTGAGTTCACCTTGAGCCTTTAACCTCTTATGTGTGCTAATAGTCCTAATTAGCGAATTGTTAATCCTGAGATACATTCTCCAGAAAATAGTGGGTGGTTTGTGTTTAATTTTCTACCTTTTGGGTCTCCTTATAATGACATGTATAAAGTAGAATTTGGGAACGACATTGAAATGATAGTCAAAATTTAGAGGAAAATCATTTCTCAAAATCATACATAGTTTGTAGGCTGATTCTAGAATGCTGTGCCCTAAAGCAACAGTGAACAAGACTGAGAGGTGAGGGCCTTCAAGAGGCAGGACATCAGTTGCAGTGAAGCCAGTCCAGGTGGGAAGTGGTCCTGCTGTGTGCTGCTCCGCTCCAGGCAGAGTGAGATGAGGCCACTTTGCCAGGGTCTTGGGAACTCCATCTCCACAGCAGGGCCCTGTGCCTATGGAGGGGGAGACGAGCACTCGCCCCTTAGGTGTGTAGCTGGTGTCAAGAAGAGACACGCACTTCAGTGGTATCAGTTCCATTCACAACGTCCACCCATAACCAGTGTTTTCAACCAAGTTGAATCTCTCCCTATGCCTCCCTCCTCCCACCCCCTGGTATCAACTTTTTGAGTTCGCCTCTTCTAGATACTTCATATGAGTGGAAACGCACAGCATCTGACTTTTCTGGCTCATTTTTCTCTGCATCATGTGTTCAAGGTTCACTCATGTTACAGCATGTGCCAGGACCTCTGTTTTATGGTGGGAAGATGCTCTGTGTCTGTGCGCACACCACTGAAGGGTACTTAGAAATGGCTAAAATGGTAAATTTTGTTACGGATTTTTTTAACCACAATACTTAGGACAAAATAGCTGATTTACAGCTGAGTGATAACTTGAGGATTCATGTTCCTTCCCTTAATATGCCTAATCTCCTGGCTCTCAAATGATTAATGCCCTTTGAAAGGCCACACAGAGAGGTCAGTTTGCAATATTCCCTTTTGACAAAAATAAATGGAACTTAGGAATAGAGGAATAAAGAAATGGAAACCTGCCCCAGGATGCCCTTCGTCATGTTCCCTGAAGAATAGCTTTCCATAGGAAAGGTCCCCTTTGAAACAGATCATGTGGCCAGCTTCCTTACAGTCCTTGAAAAGGGTGGATTCTTGCTAACAATTTTGGAACTCATGAGATCGGCCACATTAAAGAATGTAGCTTTATTATTATAGCAGTGAATGTGGCCTAATGTACTATTTCACCTATGAAATTTTATGTAGCTAGAAATTAAGTCTTAGAAGTTGATTTATTTGGGATGTTTTGTGTGACATCTATCATTTTCCTCATTCTTCTAATATGGAGATAAAGAATGGTTGTATTTTCCTTAGTTTTTCTGTTGAACAATTTGAATCCTTTAAAAGTAAAAATCTATACCTAAAAGGTTCAGCAATTATCTTTCATTAATTGTCTTGATTTTCTCTTACTCCATCTCGCTGTTCTTAAATGGGTATTACAATTTTAGCTTCTGTGTTCTCCATCCCGACCAGTCAGCTTAAAGTTGCTGGAGACGATATTTAAACATAACGAGTGGCAGCCTTCTTCCCCAAAGAACTGTATTTACAAAATACAAGCCACATCTGTGATTTAAGATCTCCTGAACTTTCCAGACTTTCTACTAAAACGAGATGCCTGTGTCCTCTACAGAAGAGATCCTACTTTTGCTAATTCATTGTTTGAGAGACTCCCAACAGCCTCACAGCTTTTAGATGTTTTAAATGAATGTTCACAGTGGTATTGCCTGCATTACAATTCCTGTGGAACTTCCATGCTTCTTGCAATGTCTTCAGAAACGTGATTTCTTTACAGAGTTGGTTTTACTGTCCCTGTCCTGCAAATGACAAAGTCCTGTCATTTCTGAGGTGAAAGGTGCCCTAACTTTGCCACCATGCTGAACACCACCCTGTCCTGTCTCTGCAGTGTGTACTCTGGGCACCAGTCCATTCTGATCCCCCCGTCGGAGCTGGAGACTAATCCTGCCCTGTGGCTGCTTGCCGTGAGTCAGTACAAAGTGCGTGACACATTCTGCTCCTACTCAGTGATGGAGCTTTGTACCAAGGGGCTGGGCTCCCAGACGGAGTCCCTCAAGGTAAGCAACTGCATGCCCAGCCTGAGCTCATGAGTGCACAAGAGCCCACTTCTCCCCAGAGGGGACACTCGAGATGGGTTGGGACAGTCCTCAAAGAGCCAAGGTGTAATTTGCCATCTCGAGCTTACTGGTTACCGTGAATAGTTCCCCACGGTCACAAATAATAAGCAAAAGTGTGAAGTGTTGATGTCTTAATTTCTATCGCATCTACTTGAAAATACGCTAAATTTATATTTTTTTGTGTTAAGTTTTTCAGTGAACTTGGTTATCTGATACTGGTGTTTAACTAGAAAGGTTTTGATTCACTAATTTATTTTTTGGTGGGGTGCCAAGAATTGAACTCAGGGGCACTTGACCACTGAGCCACATTGCCAGCCCTATTTCATATTTTACTTAGAGTCTCACTGAGTTGCTTAGAGCCTTGCTTTTGCTGAGACTGGCTTTGAACTCATGATCCTCCTGACTCAGCCTCCTGAGCCCCTGGGATTACAGGCATGCACCACCATGCCTGGCCACTACTCATTTTTGTTTGCCTGCAAGACTGTTCTGAAGGACTGGACCCTACCCAAAATTCATTTTACTGTTGCATGCATGGAGTTGTGATTTTTTTGTGTGTGACTGCCATTATGTAAGAATAGTAATATTTTCCTGTTTTAATGAAAGGCATTTTAATAGATGTATTTTTGTGGACAATTAAGTAGTCAATTATGGATAACTGGAAGGGAGTACTGAGATGACCTGTTTTGATAATAAGCCAACCTACTATTCACTGTTTGCAGGTCCAGTGTGTAGGTCCTTGGTCTATACAAATTGGTGTTTACACACAAAGTACAGACAACGAGGCAGTGCATTTGTATCTCCTGCATTTTCTTATTCAGGCATCATGCATTAAGCTTGAGGAAAACAAAATATAACTTTGTTAAGCTATATAAATGTCTATTTGAGGTTATATATAGAGGGGATATTTGTAAACATTACTCACATCCACCTATATCACATTGTGAAATGGGTGCATTTTCACGGTCTGTCCCTGTTGGGTACATCTGTAAGTTATTGAAATCAAATAACCTCGTAATTGAATGATATTAAGCAAGGAACCATTTTAAAGATGAGACACTTGAGTTCAGGGAAATTGAGTGGCCTTCCAACTTTTCCTACCCTCCATAAGCTTGGAGCCAAATTCCTAATCTCTAGCTCCAGACTGTCACAACCCCGGTGGTACACTGCCTGTGACTTTTATGTGTACAAACATGTGATTGGTATTGCCCAGATTTCAGTTTTTCCTGTGTGGCTCTACATGCATGATCCTATATCCTGTTTTAATGTGAAACTTTCCTTGAGTGCTGGCCGTGTAGCTGGGTGGTAAAGTGTGTACTTAGCACGCCCAAGAAGCTGGGCTCGGCTCCAGCCCTGCACACCAGCACACAGTTGTCTGGAATCACATTTTCTCCTGTTTGAGGACCCTTGTTGGTCATCTCCGTGCTGAGAACACCTTGAATACAGCAGGATGGGGCGCTGGGTTCGAGTAGTCCCCTTCTGCACAGCCCTGGCTGCCTTTCCAAGTCACCAGCACTTGCCACTTTCCGATGCAAACCCATCGCTAGCGCCCTTCTTGTGTGGCCACAGTGCAGCTTCACTGAGGTGCTTTGCTCACCTCGCTGGGTCCCTCCTGTGAGCTGGGTGTCCTACTCAGCCGTCTGGATTTGCCGTAGAAGTTGAGGTGAGCTGAACCAGGTGCGTGCCAGAGACCTAGACGCGTGGAGAGGGCTCATCAGTGACCTCGTGCAGCTGGTGGGGAAGTTGTCCATCTCCCGTGCTGCGTTCCTGTCTGGAGATGGGGGGTCCCCACTTCTCTGCAGTGTCCTCCTGGATCGCAGCTCAGAGCAGACGCCTGCTGCTTCTCACCCACGCCCCAGCCACCTCAGCAGGAAGCTGCTTTTCCTCTCCATGACACTTGGTATGGCCTCTTGCTAGCATTTAAAATATGGCAGTGGCATCTTTAATAATTAGAAAATCCGTGTGGATTTCTTTTACAAGGGCATCCTGGACCAGTTTGTGGGTACAGACGCCCTGGCAATGCGTGCAGAGTGGCTTTGCCCCTTGCTCCTAAGGCTCTGAGTAGGGACGAGGAGGTATATGTAGCTGAGTCAAAGGCTGAATTAGTGTCACTGTCCTCCTTTCTAGGCACGAGGACTGGACTTGTCCCGAGTGAGGACCTGTGTGGTGGTGGCTGAAGAACGGCCTCGGATCGCCCTCACGCAGTCTTTCTCTAAGCTGTTCAAGGACCTGGGCCTCCACCCGCGGGCCGTCAGCACCTCGTTTGGCTGTAGAGTGAACCTGGCAATTTGCTTGCAGGTGAGTGTCATCGACACCAACACGTGCCTGAGTGGAGAGGAACTTTGGGTGACTCGGCCTCCATGTACTATCCTCAGCTGACGCTTAGCTACGTGCAGAGGAGCTTTCCGTCAAGTGCATGTGATCAGTGTATATATATATTTTCTAACTGGAGTCTGCATTCATATCCCTTGTTCATGACCAACATTTAAAACACACCCTGTCCTGAAACACTTCATCTGCTGTCAGACCTCTGCTGTCAGACTTCTTGTAGATTAGATACTAGAAAAGCATTGACTTAGACTCGCGCATACAGATGGGAAGTTCTGTGGGGAGAATTTCATGATGCTTAGCATGTTGGTGGATTTGCTGCTCTGGCGCCAGTGTGGAATATGGGATAGCAAAGCTGTCTCCCTGTGACATAGGGAACAGTGAGGCAGCTCTTAACAGGCGGCTTTGTAGTCACTGTGGTTCCCCCTTCAGTTTATTTTCATCATTCCGCTTGACCATCTTGATTTATTCCATTTCTTTTCGAGCTCTTAATACGAGATACCCTAGTCTGCGGAGGTCACTGCACCGTATTGAGGCTGCCTAAAGCAGTGATAGGGTAAAGCGATGAAGGGTGACTTGGGCCAGGGAGTCGCAGTTGAGAGGTGGTGGAGGAACCCCCTCACGACACTGCAAAGGGGTGGAACTGCAGAAATTCCTGTGGAGGCAGCAGGAAATCCAAAAGCCTTGTGGCAGTACTGGTCACTAGAAACGTTTGTTTTAATTGCTGCAGAATTTTAAAACATGCTGCCGAAAAGGTAAAGTAGATGTAGCCCAACGTCTAGAGAGTAGAAATACCATCTCTTGCTCCCGTATCCGTTAGTGTAGAACCTGACCATAATAAATGTGGAATAAGGAAGATGACCAGAAATGTTTGAGTTTTATATAAATTTAGTTTCGTTTCTTAGGATTTATTTTAGAAAACAAAATGCGAAAATATAAATGAGCTAATGGATAACGTTTATATAACTCAAGTACCCAGTGATAATTACATTAATCAAGTAATGTACAAACTTAGAAACACAAAAAACTAAGATGCTCTCTAAATTTCCAATTTATGCCTAAATGTTTAAAGACATTGAAAAATTTAGCTCTTTGGTGCACCAGAATTGCCGGTGGATGTGCACTGAGCTCAGGGGAATGTTTGCAGTCGATTGACTGTGACAGCACAGCTTTCTCCACGGTGGCATCATTCTCCGTCATTCCTCCATAGAGCTTTTGTGTGACTGAGCTTTCGGTCGAGCACCTGGTTAGAATCAGGGAGATTTTATATCTGGGATAGGTAGTTAGCTAAGCAATGGTTCAGACAAGAAATGGAGCCTCATCCACATGTTCAAGGATTTACAAAGTACATCTTTTGGGGACAGTGTTCTGTGGAGTTCTTGGTATCAGTTTCAGGAGGAGTTCCTGGTCTTTGGGGAAGGCTGGTACTCAGCTCACAAGTTTATTTTTTTTAATTGCAGCAGAACTTAAAGGTCTTAATAGCATTAATGTGCAACATTTGTTCTTGGGGGAATTGGGGGGTGTGATTTTGCCAGTACTGATCAGACACTGATAAACACTAATTTTTTTTTTGTATCAGGAATTGAACCTGGGGTACTCCACCACATCCCCAGCCCTATTTTGTGTTTTTATGTAGAGACAGGGTCTCACTGAGTTGCTTAGCGCCTCGCCATTGCTAAGGCTGGCTTTGAACTTGGGATTCTCCTGTCTCAGCCTCCCAGAGTGCTGGGATTACAGGCGTGCACCACCATGCCTGGCTGATAAGCACTTTTCCAAACCCATCTGATATGACACCTTCCAGCTCTTCAGAGACCAGTGAGGGTTTGTTTTCATTTGGCAGACATAGTTTTCACCAGTGGCACCCTGGTTTTTGCACCATCCAGCAAAAACCAGGCCCCCAGAGTCTCCCCTTTGTACAACCTTAGGCCCAACTCCTTTCTCTACCACAGTCGTTGGTACCTTGGTTTCCCAACACCCAGATTCATGCTGTCCTCCAATGGAGGGAGCTGTTCCCCTTCCAGGTCCTCTCCGAATGTTTTCAGATTCCTGCAGCTGCAAGGGTTTCCCTCCTCTGAATCCTGACTCTTCATCCTTCCCACTGACTTCACCTCTGCTGTCTTAGAATTTCCGGAGTCTTATGTCCTGGAGGACACAGTTCCACTGAGGGCTCCTCCCTGCCCATCACTCTCTCACATCCATGCAGTCGCTTCTTGATGTAAGTTTCATAAAGGTATTGAAGGTTGATTGCTTTATCCACCAGTCTTTTGCATTTGAGCATGAGTCACATCAGATGTTAAGTGAGTACTTATTTGATTAGAGCCTAGTCTCCTGAGTAACAAACATGGCACTACTGAATTTTCTGCAGAATGAGCTCATAGTGTGAACTGCTGCCACGTAAAAGTCACATCATTATTTGCAACTCTTCCTTGCAAGTGAAAGCCAAGGGTTTACTGCTCTTCAAGCTTCCTGTCACATTTTCAGCTCCAATAGGAAGTTCAGATTTGCTCCTTAAGAAAAAAGACATTCACAGAAAAAACTCTCCAGTGCCGTCTTTAACAAATGCATTGGACCCTTCAAGTCAGGCAGAATCCTATTAGAGCCTCCAGCCTCCATTGGGAAGTTGAGTCATTCCATTTTAATAGAAATGAAGGCCCTTGAGTGAACTTTCCCAACAAAGCTGTGAAGTAAAGGCAGAAATGGAGAAGGAGGTGCCATTTGTTGTCCTTGGGAATGTCATTCTACAGCACAGTAAGCTATAAAAATGAATTCATTTCAATCTGTTGAATTTATGATGCACTTGGATGTTGGAGCTGTGTTTAATTGGCTTTAAGGTAAAATTTTCACAGTACTATGGAATGACGTCACATGTTTATTAACCTGTTTGAAAAGACATTTCTCGCAGCCACAATTACTCTTCAAAAATAGAAGCCAGTCTTTGGTGGCATTAGATATGTAATAGAATACTGTACATTCTCCTTCCAGCAGAGGAAGGGAAAGGAGATGTTCTGTTTCTAGAGACCTTATTTCTTTTTTTGGCTATATATATTTTTTTGTTTTTGGCACTGGGGATTGAACCAGGGGCACTTTACCACAGAGCCACATCCTCAGTTCTTGATACTTTTTATTTGGAGACAGGGTCTTGCCAAGTTGAGGGTCTTTTCAACATGGTTAAGGCTGGCCTTAAACTTGTAATCCTTCTGCCTCAGCCTCCCCAGTTACTAGGATTACAGGCTTGCGCCACTGCACTCAGCAGTTTTCTTTATTAAGAAAAAAAATTATATAGGAGCTTTGATGTTTATTACTTAGAAAAATAATGGTTGAGAGGAAATTTTTATTAAAATGGCTTTGTGTTTAGTAGCGGTTCTAGTCAATCTTTAGTCTTGAAACTTGGACAAAGAAAAATAAAAATACCCTGGTGATAGAAGTTGTTGTTGTTAAAACGAATAAATCTTAAGCAATTCTCAAACAGTTACAAGACTTTCATTAATGTGAGCTTTCAGTTTACTTGTTTCCCCCTCCACCAGTCTTAAATGTAGAAAGTAAAATAAGATGTTTTCGGGGCTTTGTGTGCTCCAGGGAATTAATCACAGTTGGCTGGCATTTTTACATCCTCTCCTACTGGTACTGTTGTCCCAGATAATGGAAACTAATATTTGAGATCATGGAAACTGTATTCTCAGTTATTCAGTGTATCAGTTAGCATTCTAATTTATGAGCAGCAGAAACCACCTCTGGCAATTTAAGTGAGAAGGAATTAGAATGTCACTGGGTAGCTCTGCAGTCACAAGGGGAATGAAGGACCAGTGTTGGGGCCGGGTAATGGGAGCAGCTTCTGCGTGCCACAGTGGCCTTTTACGGGGAGGACACTGCTCTTCCCAGTGCACCCTGAGCTGGCTCCTGCACCCTTCTTTGGCCCAGCCTCTCCTGTGCCTCTACCTGTTCAGACCCCTTCACTGCCGGGAGCCAGAGGCTGGCTGGTTGTTCCTGCTGTGGCTTGATTCTCTGATCTACCCGATCCCAGCTTCCAGGACAGCTTGGGTGGAGAACCTCAGCCTCTCGGACTTGGAGTTCTGTTGAGGGGTCTGATCACAGCAGGCTGGTTTGCGTGATCATCTCACCAGTGGATGGCCTGGGCTGCCAGATCCACAGTGAGCCAGGTTGTTTCCACTGCCTTTGGGTCCTACCAGAGTAATCCATTCCAATCCAGCATTTCCCTGACAGAGTTTTATCTGCAGTGACTCCTGGTAAGTTTACGCATTCATCAAGATGCTCAATAACAACTAAAGAAACAAGCCTGATTTTAGCAAAATACAAATTTATTACAAAAGATTTGGGGCTTCCATTTTTAGATGACAAAAGAACATTTTCCCAACCTAACATGGCTTAAAAAAAATAGGGGTGCGGTTGTGGCTCAGTAGTAGAGCACTTGCCTAGCATGTGTGAGGCACTGGGTTTCTCAACATTGCATATGAATAAATAAAAATTAACAGATTAAAAAATAAGGGGCTTGGGTTGTGGCTCAGTTGTAGAGTGCTTGCCTAGCATGTGTGAGGCACTGGGTTTGATTCTCAGCACATACAAATAAATGAATAAAGGTCCATCAACATCTAAAATGTTTTTTTTTAAAAATCCAACCAGGAACAGTGACGCATGCCTATAATCCCAGCCCTTAGGGAGGCTGAGACAGAATTGCGAGTTCAGCAATGGCGAGGCACTAAGCAACTCAGACTCTGTCTCTAAATAAAAAAAAAAAAAAAAACAGGGCTGGGGATGTGGCTCAGGGGTTGAGTACCCCTGAGTTCAATACCTAGTACCAAAAAAAAAAAAAAAAAAAAAAAACATCACACAGCTGAAGATTCAAACAAATCTAAAACACTTCTTGGGAGAAGAGACCCATGTTGGGTTTTACCTGTTGTAGAAGAGCAGCAGGAGGAATTTATCATACAAAGAATAAAGCAAAACCAGCTCAAATTAATAAAAGCATCAATGGCAGTTTGGCAACGTGGATGAGGGTCCTCAGGAGAGCCTCCATCAGCCTGTATCCCTCCACCACGGCTTTTCTGTGGGCTCTACCCACCCCAGAGGTCAGATGCCAAAGCCTGGGAGCAGGGCAGGAGACCTGATAACCCACCACAACTTCTCCAGGCCTTCAGCAAATGGAAAGGAGCCGGCCTGTGGTGTCCTAGGTGGGGGCTTTAAAATTGAGAACATTTTCTCTGGCCCTTCTGGGTGGTCAGTGAGAGCAAGGCAGAGGCGCCTGAGCTTTGAAAGGAGGATAGGAAAGCTGAGTGCCCCTCTCCGTGGCAGCCCCATCACAAGGCCACTGCAGAGATGGAGGTGCCATGGGCTGAACACGTCTCTGTGTCCTGAGCCTGGCCACAGGCTATGGGAAGGGCAGGTGATGGAGGAGCATGGAGTGAGACTGGTGAGAAGAGTGCTGCCTACCACCTGAACAGCCAGGGGCCGGCTGCTGCTCAGATCTCAAGTCTTGACTCGGCTTTCGGTCACACTGAGTTGAGTCTTAGGCTCCAGTACTATCCCATCAGAGACCAACTGCAGCACAGATAAACTTAGACCTCTGGACTAAGTGGCCCAACAGGAGAGTGGCTATGCCGTTTCTCTAGTATTAGATGTTTACGCACTCAAGCACGATGTTTGCTATGCAATCAAACATGAAAAGCAAGAAATATTAGGTGTGGTCACAAGAGGAAATAATAGAATAAAAATTAGAATTATCAGACTATCAGAGCCATGGTAGACATCTTCAAGAATCTAGCTGAACAATAGTCCTCAAACCCAGTCAACAGAAGGGGAGATAAAAGATTAAACTATCCCTATTTGCTGATGAGATGATTCTATATTTAGAAGACCCAAAAAACTCCACCAGAAAACTTCCTGAACTCATAAATTCACAGCAGGATTTAAAATCACTACCAATAAATCAGTTGCATTTCTATACACTAATAACATGTTAGCTGAGAGAGAAATCAGGAAAACTATCCCCTTATAATAGCCTCAAAAAATTTTTGGAATCTAACAAGAGGTGAAAGACCTCTATAATGAACACTACAGAATACTAAAAGAAATTGACATCAGAAAATTAAAAGGTCTCCCATGTTCCTGGATAAGCAGAATCAATATCAAAATGGCCATACTACCAGAAGCACTATACAGATCTAATGCAATTCCTATAAAGATCCCAGTGACATTTTTCACAGAAATAGAAAAAGCAATCATGAAATATATTTGGAAAATTAAGGGATCCAGAATATTCAAAGCAATCCAGCACAAAAAGTGGTGAAGGGGGCATCACAGTACCACACTTTATACTACAGAGCTATAGTAGCAAAAATAGCATGGTATTAGCACCAAAACAGACATGAAAACCACTGGTACAAAATAGAAGAGATAAACGTCCACATAAATATCTCGTTCTAGACAAAGGTACCATAAACATACATTGGAGAAAAGATAACCTCGTCAACAAATGGTGCTGGGGAAACTGGAAATCCATATGTATTAGAATGAAATTGAACCCCTATATCTTACCTTGCACAAAACTTGACACTAATCAACGACCTAGGCATTAGACCAGAGACCCTACGTTTAATAGAAGAAAAAGCAGGTCTAACTCTCCAACATGTTGGCTTGGGAAGCAAATTCCTCAAGACTCCTAACATGCAAGAAGTATAATAAGTGGGATGGTATCAAACTGAAAAGCTGCTTCACAGCAAAGGAAAAATCAAGAACGTGTACGTAGAGATCCTACAGATTGGGAGAAAATCTTCACCAGTACCTCAGAAAAGGCATTAATTTCCAGGATGTACAAAGAACTTAACAAAAAAATCCAATAAGTGGGCAAAGGAACTGAACCAACACTTCCCAGAAGAAATACAAATGGTCAAAAATGTATGAAAACATGTTCAACATCTCTAGCGATTAGAGAAATGCAAGGCCCTAGGTTTGATTCCTAGCACTGCAAAAAAAAGGTAAGATTTGTTTATTCCATGAACAATACATACTGGATATGACACTTTTATATCAGTGAGAAAATAACTTTAGAATGTGTAATGTTTTTATCATACAGTGAATTTTAGATTCATTCTCTAACATGCAATTTCAAAAATTTTCTTTGCTTCAGAATAAGCTTTAATTGGAACGGACAGCTTTGTTTTCCTGCTGATTCTTTTTCCAATTATTTGATGATTTTTAAATACTCAGGGGCACTTATATTTATTAGTAAGGAGATACTCACAAAATGCTTTGTGTTCTGTAGCAATGTGAAGGTTTCGTAGAATTTGCACTCCTTAATGTGTATCTAGGAATTAGACTTTGAATCGTAGGGTTTTTGAAATTGGGAAGCATCTCTGTTTTAACTCAGACCTGTTTCACTGCAGTCACTGTTTTCTGCATGTGTACAAGAAGCAAAACGAGGGCCTAGTCACTCAGGTTTTTTCTGAGATGCTACCTTAAGCTGTTTTATCAAAATTTGTTAATTAAAATAATAATTAGATTTCAAGGAGTCATAAGGGCAGTTTAGATCATTGCATTGAGCTTAAATATACCCAGTGAAAGCCCAGTGCACCTTGACTGTATGCTATTAACCCACTATTCACTGTTTTTTAAAGATGCTAAGAGCATTAGCTATAAAAGAAGCTAGTGGCAGAAGAATGGAATAATTTTTTTTTTTGGTGCTGGAGATTGGACTCAGGAGCACTCGACCACGGAACCACATCCCCAGCCCTATTTTGTGTTTTATGTAGAGACAGGGTCTCACTGAGTTGTTTAGCGCCTTCCTATTGGCTTTTGAACTCACGATTCTCCTGTCTCAGCCTCCCTAAGTGCTGGGATTACAAGAACCTTTTTTTTAACCATGGCAGCTTTTTACAGACTCAGCTCTATTTTGAGTGGTGGTTTTTGTAGTCTGGCTTTATTAACAAACAACAACCAGAGACAAGAGAGCCAGTTACAATCCGGTATCTGGTAGTTGCTGTTGTGGGGCATGTGGACTGGTGGGAGGTCACACCCAAGGACCATGGGCGTCTGTGAAAACCTGCTTTCTCTGCTTTCCTGGGAATGTTAGAAGATACCCAGGTGGCCTAGGTAAAGTCACATTGCATCCCAGGACACTGGTCAGCTGCTTTGTTGTTTTCCCACCATGGTGTGGGGAGAAGATAAGGCAGCAGACAAGAGTCAAAACCATGGAGATGAGAGGAAAAGAAGAGTAAGTGCATGTGGTGACACAGACATACTCGGGGTGATTCCTCAGGGGACTGCTGAGCTGGACTGTGAGAGCCCAGCATCTAGGTCCTTCAGAGTTCAAATGCTTTGTTGCTGGGTGTTTTGTTTTAGTTTGGTTTTTTCGTACTGGGTATTGAACTTGGGGACACTCAACCACTGAGCCACATCCTCAGCCCTATTTTTTATTTAGAGATAGGGTCTCACTAAATTGCTTAGTGCCTCGCTTTTGCTGAGGCTAGCTTTGAACTTGTGATCCTCCTGCCACAGCCTCCCGAACCCCTGGGATTTCAGGTGGGCGCCACCTCACACAGCACTGCTGCTTTTCTTCTACCTACTTTTTTTTTTTAAATTTTTTGTTTAGGTGTAGATGGGCACAATATCTTTATTTTTGTGGTGCTGAGGACCGAACCCAGTGCCTCATGCATGTGAGGCAAGCATTCTACCACTGAGCCATAATCCCAGCCCTTCTACTTTTATAGATGAGTAGAGATGGGTACCAGTTTTAGATATAAAAGTGTATAGACTTAATTATCATAATCAAACTTGATAATGTTTCCATGAAGAAGCAGTCAACAGATTTAAAATGCATAATCCACGTCCCTCAGAGGAACCTCAGAAAGCACCAGAAAATCAAAACTGCCCAGTAATGATGCCATCTTCCTCATTCACCAAAAGTTACTCGGGTCCCCGTGTCCACATAATCATCTAGTATACTCCTCTGCTGCTCTGTGGATATGTTGACATCTTTTTAAGTTTTTTTTTTTTTTAGCCTTTAATGATAGTGATTAATTTCAGCGATTTCCATATTTGACCTTGTTTTTGATCTTCTTTTTACTTTGTTCTCTGCTTTCTGCATCTCCCCTCCCACCCCTCCCTCCTCTTCATCCCATTTTTATTGTTGGGTTGTGTCTGTGTGTCGGTCTGGTGTCCTCTCCTCTCTCCTTGTCTCCTCCTCCTGCCGCTGTAGCCCCACAGGCTGTGGACCCTGGCTGAGCAGGTAGGGGACTTTTCTGTTCACCACTCAGCGCCTACCACCCACCCACGTACCTCCTGCCTTGCCCGCTTCCAGCCGTGGGACAGTCGGGAAGTTGAGTGAGATTGACTGTGGGTCCCTAGACCCCGTGTCCCCAGAGTGACGTCCTTGCTCCAGTCCCTCCAAATGTTTCCTTGCTGTGGCAAATGCTGCATTTCCATGGTGCATACTCTGGTTTCTTTGCCATTTGGGGTTCATCTCCGTTTTCCATCGTTGTCCACTCTTAGCAACTCATTTTCTGATTTTGGTTTTTAATTGGCCATCTATGGTTATGTGTTTGGCACTGCTCAGAACATCAGATCAGTCCTTCACTCAATGCTAGTGTGTAACACAGATTCACTGAGCAATCTTAGATTAGAAAGAACGTTCTCTGCACTGCACCGCCCCTGCTGGGGAGCATCTCTGCTGCTAATGTGCATGTGCTGTTCTTTTTCCTACCTTGGTGGTTAGATCCAGGGACCAGCATTACTGAGTAGCATAGCATGTTTTAATGTTGTCATCTGGGTTTTATTCTTACGTTTGAACATGACTTTGGTATAAAATCAAAGTTCTCACCTGAAGAATTTTAGTATTGGTTCTTCAAATTCTGAAGGGTCCCCTTTTTTGGGCAAAAATGCTGTGGGTTCCTTTTTTGTCAACCAAGAAATGTGTGCCTCCCCCAAGAAATGTATGTAAAAAGTTGGTTCCATGTGTAGCCTTAATACTGCCATGCAGTAGCACATATTGCTGGCCAGAAGCCTACCCAGTATATCCTTTGAAGGGATTTCTGGTGCAAGGTAAGAGTCCTGGGCTGCCTTGTTAAATGAAGTCAGCTCTAACCACAAGGTCCTGCCCAAATGACGGGGATGAACATGCCACCTTCCTGATTTATGACACAGACAAAAATAGCCTCCCAAGGCTGGTGAACTAAGGCACAGGTGGAACTAAAAGGAACAAAACAATTATTTCTCATATCCTTCTCCTCAATCTGTCAGTTCATGTCACATGTCTGCTGCAATATCTCAAACTCTAAAAATATCCCTTTGTGGATGCGTGTATTAAATCTTCCCAGAAGATCATGCTTCATGTCCTTGACAGGCTGCTCTTGCCAGCTGGCCTTTTTCTTGGCAGTTTGACTACTTTTAATGGGCAAAACATGTGACCCATGTCGTTCATATATATCCATCCCCAGGAGCCTGATAATTGAGCTGTGTGAAAGTCCAGTTTTATCCAAATAAGATATTGCTTTAAGAATTTAGGTTATCAAACTGAACGTTAACAGGTACATTGGAGAGGTGTGTTTAGCACCATTAGTTTTTGCTCTCAGTTTAAGGTTTTACCCAAAAAATGCTTACCAGCTAGGAGAGAGATAGACCCAATTTCCTTTCACCCAAACTTAACCACACTATGTCGTTGCTTGCAGGGGACCTCGGGACCTGACCCGACCACTGTCTATGTTGATATGAGAGCCCTGAGACATGACAGGTATGGTAAGCTGGTGGGTTTTTTTTTTTTTCTTGTTGATTGCCTGGCATACAGGTGCCCACATTCACCTGCTTAAAGTGTGATTATCTTATAGATAAATGGGAGACTTGGGCAAGTTGGCTCAAGCTCTGCAGATAAAAACTTGGGGACGTGAGAGCAGCAGAGTGACCAGAGTTGCTGCCCCTGCCAGGCTAACCAGGAGACAAACATTGGATTCTTTTCCTTGGCCATTTCAGGGTCCATTTTGCACCTCAAAAATAACATTCACTTGGGCGTGGTGGTGCACACCTGTAATCCCAGCACTTTGGGAGGCTGAGACAGGAGAATCACAAGTTCAAAGCCAGCCTCAGCAATGGCAAGGTGCTAAGCAGCTCAGTGAGACCCTGTCTCTACATAAAACACAAAATAGGGCTGGGGATGTGGCTCAGTGGTCGAGTGCCCCTGAGTTCAATCCCTGATACCAAAAGAAACCAAAAAAACCAACATTCTGCTTACTTGTGAAGGAATTTCCATGAGAAGTTAAAATCAAAGTCAAGTTACCTTTTCTATGCAGCTTGTTGAATGACGTCCTAAGCAAGCCTGAAAGGTGTTACTGGTGAATGTAAGGACGTCTCAGGGAAGGGGGTGAAGCAAGAAGACCATTAGAGATGCCCCAAGAGGGAGGAGCTGTTAAAATGCACAAGAGGGAAGAAAGGATTTTACTCTTTTCAATGTGGACCTTCCCCATTGAAGTGGGTGGTTTTGTTTGATGATTCTGGAGGTGTCCAGGCATCATGTGACGGGCAGACTGTGACATGCATCGTTGTCTTTCATAGGGTGTTGCAGGCTCTTGTTGAGTGCGTTGCTACGTGCCAGACACTGAGCCACTCGCCCTGCATTTCTCATTTGCTCACCTACCAGCACCCATCCAAAACCCTACTGTGTCGCTGTGCCACAGTATAAGATGCAAAAATGGAGTTGTCTGGTTAGGAGGTGGGAGTCATGGGGACGGGCCTTGGCCTGGCCCAGTGGGCCATGTAAAGTGCTCCTTGGTGTTAGGGACAGCTGGTCCGTGTTTGCAAATGTGTTGGAGTGGACGGGGCAGGTCGAGAAGGCCTCAGAACTCTTTGGGCCAGGTGGACCATGCAGGCCCTGCTGACCCCTGGGCAGGCACCACTGCTCTCACTCACCAGCCGTTCTCAGCAGGGCTCTCATGCCCCTGATGGCTGTCTGGCCACACCTGGCATCATCATTAACGGGGTGATTCAAGGAACAGCACCACTGCCATCTAGTGGGTGGAGGCCGGGGATGCTGCTAAACCACCTGCAGTACCCAGGACAAGTGACAATGTCAGTGTGCCCTGAGAAGCACTGTGTGGCCCCGGTGGCCCTGCATGACCTGCCTCTTCAAAAAACCTATCTTCTCTGTAGTTACATAATCAGTAGAGACTAGGAGACCTGTGCTTGCAGCCCTCAGGGGGCACTGGTGGCTGAGGACCAAAGGAAGCGACTGTCCCCAGGAGCCTCAGCTGCATCTTAGCAAAGCTCAGTCTGGAACATTTTCAAAATTCAGAAATGTAGAAAAATGAAAACCTTGTTCCAGGAGTGTAGTTTTCCAAATGATGACTTCTGGGCTTTACAAAAAATCTACAGTACTTTCTATAAAAATATTTGAAAACCATTTTATATTTGTATAACTTCCTCAAAAAGTGAAGACTAGCCCATCAGGGACTTGCTTCAGTAACAGTATGCAGTTCTGTGGCCTGGCTCTCAAAATTTATAGAGAACAAATTATCATAATGCAGTATGGCTAAAAAGCTGCTGACCTTTGTGTTAGGAATACCTTGGAAGTCGGCAAAGGTCGGAGACTGGAGGTAAGGATTTTCCCTTTCGTAAAAGGACAGAACATCTCGGGAATTTCTGTGACCGATTGTTTTCTGAAGCTACTTTTTGACTGTCTTCAGTGCAGCCAATCTGTTGAGAAAGGGTGTGACTTGGGAACAGTGAAAGGAGAGCCAGTACAGTTTCGATGATAAAATAATAAAGGCCGCACATATCATCATACCAGAAAGAGCAGGCAGCCTGCATCTTCGGATGGGCTCCCTTCGTGACTAATTCTTTGACCCTGACCAAGTTGACGACAATTCCAAGTAAGTTTTGCCCTGATTTGTAAAGTAATCTGCAGGAATACTGAAACAAAAGGACCAGTGCTTTGAGAACTGGAACTCCAAGCTCAGCAGTCAGGCGGATCTCACACAGGGTGGGCAACGTCGCTAACTAATGATGAACAAGGACGCTCACTCCCCCAGAGTGACCCATAGGCTGCTCCTCACAAGGCGATGGGCACAGACCCCTGTGTCTGTCACAGTCCAGGCCTGACCTCAGCAGCCTTTAGCCTGCTTTGTTCTTTGGTGTGGTCACAGTGGGGTTTCCTAGACAAAGCCTCTGCGTGCTCCTCTGTCAGGGGAGCTTGGGAAACTGTCAGACAGCTGGAGGGTGGTGGTGTGGATGGCCAGGTGACCTCCTTCCCCACAGAGGCCTTGCCTCTCCGTCCCCAGTGCTGGGAGGTGCACACTTGCCTGTAGCAAGACCAGCAGCTTGAAGACAGGGAAACAGGGCTGCTGACAACCGTGGTCCCATTTCTTTCTTGTGACTATTCCTGTAAAAATGGGGTGATCGTTTTCTCACTTCAGCTGTATCAGGTTCTGTCTCAAGGATTAATTACATTTCCTATTGCTTTCATGGTGCATTCCTTTGGCAGCCCCAGGCACCCACCCAGTTGCCACGCAACTGACCAGGAGCAGGTTAATGTGTCAGCACATGTGGGGGCAGCTTCCTGAACGGAAAGCTGCACCTGCACACCGGCTCAGGAGAGTCGCAGGGAGATCTGCATTGTGGACGCTAGTGATCAAGTCGGTGTGGTAGCCATTGCTACTTGATTTTATGCTTTTGGTTTTTGTTTTGTTTTGGTTTTTTTTTTTTGGTACTGGGGATTGAACTCAGGGGTACTTGACCACTGAGCCACATCCCCAGCCCTGTTTTGTGTTTTATGTAGAGACAGGGTCTCACTGAGTTGCTTAGCACCTCGCCGTTGCTGAGGCTGGCTTTGAACTCGTGATTCTCCTGTCTCAGCTTCCCTAAGTGCTGGGATTAGGCTTGAGTTACCGCGCCCAGCTGCTTTTGTTTTTAATAGCCAATTTTTCCTTAGAGCCCCAGAGGTGGGGATTGGGCAATCTGCGTTTGTTATAGGTT
The DNA here is from genome assembly GCA_004024805.1 of Geosciurus inauris. Taxonomy (NCBI): domain Eukaryota; kingdom Metazoa; phylum Chordata; class Mammalia; order Rodentia; family Sciuridae; genus Geosciurus; species Geosciurus inauris. The sequence continues at coordinate 116,182 of PVHX01004030.1, forward strand.
GCCATGGAGACATTCCTGTATCTTGAATAAATGTATTCCCCACCCGTACAAGAGGGAAAGCAATGAAATGTTTTGAGGCTGTCTGAAAGTGACTGCTGGTTTGGTTGGTTTTTAAAATATTTCTACTATATATATATATATATATATATATTAAAAGTGAATACATAGTCACTTACTCATTTGCTCTTTCCTTAAGCACTTAAATTTTTCAGGCTTTAGATAGAAAATATTTTTTTCACACATTTAAATAGTTCGAATAGTTGGCCAAGTGTTAGGAAAACAATGTTAGTATAAGGGCCTACAATGGAAACTTCCATAGCCACCTCAGCACTTGAAACCTGAAGTCATAATGAAAGGGCATCACTAGAAACAAGGATACTAACTTAATCCCTGGCCAGTGGTCAGCTGTGGATCCAGATCCTGATTCTGAGAGAAGCAGGCAGAAAATCGAAGCAAATCAATGGACCTATGATTTAATCAGCAGGATGGAGGAGCAAGGATAGACTGAGGACCACCAGGCTAACCAGGGACCCTCTGCGGGGTTATTCCTGGTGTGTGGGGGTGGTGTATATGCGTGTGTGTGTGTTGTATACACATGCATGTGACATTTGTGTGAGTGTTGTTGCCTGAGTTAAGGGGTGTGTGTTGTGAATGTGTGTGCTGTGTATGCACAGGCATGTGCACCTCGTGTGTTGCATGTGTGTGTTAGTGTGTTGTAAGTGCAGCATGTAGGCGAATGTGCGTGTGAGTTTGCAAGCATGTTGTGCATTGCAAATGTGAGCAGGTGATGTGCTGCACGTATGTTTATTTCAGGCACGTGGGTATGTGTTGACATGTAAGTTAATGTGATGCAGATGTATGAAGGTTTTTAAGTGTGAGAGTACCCATGCTTGTGTGTGCGTGCAAATGAATGTTGTATGTGGTTGTGTGTGTGCAAATGTGTATAGTTGCACAGGTCTGCACGGTGGAGATGGAGGGCATGTGAGTACACACGAGAACTCTGTACCATAGTCTGCAGCTGGTCCATCACTTGGTGTGTTGTGGCCTCAGCCTAGAAGATGGGAATGGGTCCTTACGTGGAGCTCACACTTCATTGCCGAATACTTCCATCTCCAGCCTCTGGCTGCATCACACGGTCCTAGGATGAACAGCGTGCGTGGGAAGTCTCACTGCTGTTCATTTTGTGCCAGCCTCAGCCTGCTGCCTCGGTCACTCATGGACCAGAGCTGAGCTCACATGGTCTCTGCTGAATCTGATGTGATTGGTGCGGTGCAGTGAGGTTAGGCTAACGCCCTGACTTCTGGGCCCGGTTCTACCGCTTTCTCACTGTGTGCTCCTGTACACATTGCCACCTTGTGTTTTTCTTTTCCTGCCTGTAAAATGGCAACAGCGGCACCTACTCTTAGAATTGTTGTGAGAATTCAAATTTAACACATCCCAGTGCTTGGGACAGTGCCTGACAAATTGTAAGCCTTGACACATGCTATCTTATGTGGTTATGTACATACGTAGGTAAATTATGTGTACAGTTGTCTCGGTCTCCAAGGGGGTGTGTTTTCAGGGGCCCCTGCACATGTTCCAGTCCCTTCTATATCATGTCACATTCGCATGTAACCTGAGCACATCCCTAAATATTTCGAATACCTAATACGATGCATATACTGTGTAAATTGTTATGCTGTGTTGTCTAGGGAATAACGAGAAAAAATCTATATTTGGTGCGTATGCAGTTTCTTGAAAGCCTTTCAGCCTGTGATTTGCTGTCCACTGGTGTGGACCTGCTGATGTGCAGGGTCTGCCATGTTTGCTTTTCATCTTTATTTTCCACGCACATTCTCTATTTCCGCTTTGGCTGTCATGCAGCACCAAAGCAGCTTTCTAGTTTGTTGTTTGGCCCACCTTACTAGTACATAATCGCAGGATCGTGAATGTGACATGGTTTCTGTGATTGATTGAACTGTACTTGTAAAGTATTCTTGAACATCAGGTGACTTTCAACAGAGAAAACCGGAAAGTGAAAGAACAATGTACATTTCATACCGCATCTGTTGAGGTTTGGGGATGTGAATCTCCTGAGGTGAGTCAGCCTCTGTGGGTTGCTCCGTGTCTGTGGTTGGGCCTCTCTCCTCCCTTGGTGCCTGATTAAAAGCAGTCTTCCTGTTCTGAGTCTCCTCCTCAAATTATCCTTGGTACGTGAGGAAGAAGACTTTTGTGGGCGCGATGCAGGTGACGGTGCAGCCAAACCCTCCTCTTAGGGACACCCAGCCTGGGCCCAGAGGCAGGCTCCTGGGCCTGCCCCAGAACCTTGACCAGGAGATGAGAGAGGCAAGCCTTTGGCCATAATACTTTAGTCTTTGCTTTTTAAAAATTCCCATCCAAAGACGTACTCTAAAATCTCGACTATTTTTAGTCTTTAAATCTCATTCTAATTTCTTCTTGTGTCTTGTTCTATGTGACCTTATGTCTTTCTTAAGGGTCTGTGTAGCTCTTAAGTGAGAAGATTGCGCAAGTGGATGTGCAGTCCCTGCCCCTTCCGGGAGTCCCTGTAGCTGCAGCCTGTCCGTGCCTAAAGGGGCCCCCTCCTCTACGCCCTGGTGTTCCCCCTTGCCCATCTGCAAACGCAACATGATAGAAGTCATCGAAACATGAGAGGCCAAACCCTCTGGCCCTTCTTAGTGGCAACAGTGCTGCATCTCTCCTGGTGACAACAAGCACCTCCTGAGATCGTCAGCTGACCTCCCACACTGTCATGAGAACCGAAGCCACATGTCCCCCCTGGTCTCCTGAAGCCCGCCTGTGGCTTCCGTCTTGCCTAACCAGTATTTAGCTTTCGTTCTTATTTGATGCCGTTCTCTGATTTGGCTTTAAGGACAGCACGCTGACTCTTTTGTTTAAATAAACACTCCTCCTCCTTTTTGTGGAGAAGCTGTTTTTCTGCTCAGAGGTGACAGTGAACGCTGCTCAGGGCTGTCTTTTCTGTGCCCTTCCTGTGTCAGCAGGCGGAGACAAAGTGACAGCATGAATGGTGCTTTGCCTCGGCCCTTACCTTTCTTCATTTCTCCAGGTTGCTTGCTCCTGGCTTCAGCCCCTCCCTGCCTGCCATTCTGCAGAACTGTAGGCCAAAAGATAAAGCTGGCCTCTGTGAGGGGCATGAGCTTTCATAATTGTATGCTAATGTTTTCTGCTAAAAAGATTGAATTAACAAGCTTAGAAACAAAACTCAGATGGACATCATCAGGCCCCAGGGAGGTCCCCATAAGGGTACAGCGACTCCCCTGTGCAGCATTCCCACTAAGAACATAAACCCACTTATGATCATGAGGAACCCCAGAGGATATTTCTTTTCCTTTTTTCCCCCTATTTATTATTGGTGCACTATAGTGGTACATGATGTTGGAATTTGTTACATATTCATGCACATACACAATAGAACAATGTAATTTGGCCAATATCATTCCTCCCTCCCTCCCCCCCACTCCCTTCCCTCTACCAATCTTTGATTTTCGTGAGATCACCAGCCTGCTTTTTCCCTTTTCCTCTCTAGCTTCCACATAGAAAAAAACATACGACCCTTGAATTTGAGTTTTGCTTATCTAGCTTAACGTAATGATCTGAAGTTCCATTCTTGTCCTGCAAATGACAAATTTCATTCTTTATAATTGAATAAAGCTCTAGTGTGTGTATATGCACATTTTCTTTATCCATTCACCTATTGATGGGCACTTAGACTCATTCCATATTTTGTCTATTGTGAATTGTGCTGTTGTAAACATGGGTATGCATGCATCACAATAGTGTGCTTATAAAATTTAGGATGAATACTGAACAGTGGTGTAGCTGGGTCATACGGTGGTTCTGTGCCTAGTCTTGAAGAACCTCCTCACTGACCTCCAAGTGGTTGTACTAATTTACAATCCCACCAACAGTGTGTAAAAGTGTTCCTTTTTCTCATCTTCTCCAACATTTTTTATTATTTGTGTCCTTGGTGGCAGCCATTCTAACTGGAGTGAGATGGAACCTCAGTGTAGTTTCGGTTGGTGTTTCCCTAAAGGCTAATGATATTGAACGTTTTCTTCATATATTTGGTGGCCATTTGTAGTTTGGCTCCAAAAGGATATTCAAATGATTTTTGAAATGTTTAATATTTTAATTGTGGTAAAATGCACATAAAACTTCAGTCTTAACTGTTTTCAAGTGCACAGTTTGGCAGCATTAAGTGGGTTCACACTGTTGTACGGACCATCGCCATGGTCCATGTCCAGAACTCTTTCCATTCCAAATCAAAAGTGTCCCCATTAAACACCAACTCCCCATCATCCTCCTTTCTGTTCCTGTGAATTGGATTACTCTGCCTCAGGTGAGGACAGTTATATAGGATTTGTCCTTCTGTGTTTTATTTAGCATAATGCCCTCAGGGTCCATCCGTGTTGTAGCAGTGGTAGAATTTCTTTTCATTTCCAGACGGAATGGTACTCTGCAGTGGGCAGTACCACATTTTGCTTATTCATTTATCAGTGGACCCTCGGGCTGCTTCCATTGCTTGGCTATTACAAGCAGTGATGCTGTGGAAATGGCTGCAGGAGTTTGAGTTTCGGATTTCCTTTCTTTGAGGTACACACCCAGAAGTGGAATTGTTGGGTTGTGTGCGCGTTCCATCCTCACCTTTTGAGAGGTCCCCATCCTTTCCGCAGCAGCCCTGGCACTGTGCATTTCCACCTGCGGTGCACAAGGGTGCCAGTGTCTCGTACGGGTCACATTTGTTTCCTGGTTTAGTGACGGTGGCCATCTTCAAGGGGGTGTGGTGGGGCCTCACAGTTTTGATTTACCTAGTGATTGATTTTGGGCATCTTCTTTTGCTATTGGCCGTTCACAATCTTTCTTTGGAGAAATGTCTATTTAAGTCCTTTGCCTGCTTTTTAACTTTGTGGTGGTGCTTATTGAGTTTTAGGAATTCCTTGTATGTTCTAGCTATTAATTAACCCCTTATATGAATGATTTGCGAATCTTTCTTTGCATTTTATGGCTTTCTTTTGCATGTGATTGATGCAGTTGTGTCCTTTGATGCAGAATTTTAAAATTTTGATGTAGCAGTTTATTCTTTCTTTTGCCATCTCTGCTTTTGGTATCATATCCAAGAAATAACCACCAAATCCAGTGTCATGTTGCTTCTCCGCAGTGTTTCCTCTTAATAGTTTATAGTTTTAGATCTAGATTTAGGTCTTTGATCCTCTTTGAGTTAAATAATTTTGAATTATATATTTTAAAGGAAAGGTCAGTATTCCTTTAAAATGTCAATGTAATATAGGACAAAAATAACTTGGGAAACACCCCTGAATAATGCAAGCTTAAATGATATGGTAGTGGCTCATGCCTGTAATCCCAGTGTCTTGGGAGGCTGAAGCAGGAGGATCACAAATTCAAGACCCCAGGCTCAGCAACTTAGGAAGTCCCTAAGCGACTTATACCCTATCTCAAAATAAAAATGAATACAAAGGACTGGAGATGTGGCTCAGTGGTTAAGTGCCTCTGGTTTCAATCCCCGGTACCAAGAGGAAAAAAGAAATGATAGCTAAATGCAGAACCTGATACAGGCTCAATCCTGTGCTCCAGGGGGAACTGTAAGGAATCCTATTGGATTAATGACAAAACTGGCGTAGAGACTCTGCTCACACACCAGATCCACGTTAGTAACTAGCCGGCAGCTGCTCTGGAAGGATGTTAGAGAAGATCCCGATTAGGGGAGACACATGGGAATACTGAAGATGAAGGGGTCATGATGTTCTCAACTTGTCCTCAAATGGGAAGTGTGTGTGAGAGAGGCAGAGGAGGGAGAGATGGGGAGAGAAGGAACCAGCACAAATGATAAAGCAAATGGGGTGAGACGGGCGAGGTGAATCTGAGGAAGAGAGATTACAGATGGCCTTTTTACTGTTTTCATCATTCCAAATTTTCTGTAATTGGGATTTTAAGCAGGATTTTCTAGAAACAATGCTTATACATGTATAAAATCCAGAATGATTTTTCAAGTATTTTTATTCCTATTCAAAAGGGAAAATGGACCCATGTTAGTTAGGACCTCCTGCGTGAGAAGTAACAAGCAGCCGGGTGGGACTCCCAGCCGCCTATGACTGATGGAGGAGAGGGAGGTGGACCCTGAGAGTGGGGGTGTGCCAGTGCCAGGAGGGGCCTCGAAGGAAAATCCAGAAGACCCTCGCAGGCTCTGCATGCTGGCCCCTGCTGCTCTCGGCTCTGCTGTGCAGACTTCTCTGAGGATTGATTCACTTCTGTGCCACTTGGGTGAATCCTGTGGCCCTGTGGTTCTCAGACAACCGCACAGAAGACTGCCCACACAGCTGCTGAACCTGGAGCATGAGCTTGGTTACCCACTTACCTTCCACGAGGACCTGGGTTTGGTCCTCAGGGGCAGAAGATGGTCTTTCCACGAGGCCCATTGTGTCTCATCACCCTGTGCGCTCTAATGCCTTCTGAAGAGGCCAGTAAGGGATGGGCACGGAGAAGCTTGCAAACATGACCTCAGTCAAGTGGCCAAGGTCAACATCACCATCAGTGAGGACCTTTCATCTGATGTCCTGAAAAGGGCACTTACCTCTGAGCATCTTTCAGAAAATCTTGTAGCACACATTTAATCACCAGAAAAATATCAGACAAATCACAAAGGGCATCCTCGGAAGCTCCCTGCCCATCTTCTAGACTGTCATGGTCAGCATAACCGGGTAGTTCTGAGAGGCCAGCACAGCCCAAGAGAAGAATGCCACAGGGATCCTGAAGAGGCTGAGGCAGGAGGATCGTGAGTTGAAAGCCAGCCTCAGCAACTTGGCCCTAAGCAACTCAGTGAGACCCTCTCTCTAAATCAAATATTAAAAAGGGCCAGAGATGTGGCTCGATGGCTAAGTAACCCTGGTACCAAAAAATGCGTGTTTTCTAAGATTGGGGTTTGCAGTAGGGGAGCATGGGCACTCTTCTCTCCACTCATTTATTCTTAAATATGAAACTGCCCTTCTTGCAAATAAAGCATATTGATTCTTAAAAAAAAAAGGGGGGTCGGGGCATCTGGCAGAGGAGTCTGGATCTAGGGAGGGAGGAGATGGAGGCTGGGGGAGGAGGAGCACAGGGTCTGCGCAGGTGCGTCCCTCTGGTGAACTGTTTCTCCTTCACTTGCCGCTGGTTGGCACCTGGACTTTCATGCTACAAACTGCTCCCTGTTGGTCTAGCGGTGGCCGAGGTGGGCCGCTTTGTGCTGGAATGTAGAGCTTTTCCTAGGGCTGATTCCTGGGAGAACCTTCCTGTAGAAATAATAGTGGTTGTGTTGTATTTTGTGAGTAGTTTTAGAGGTGTGAATGCAATGTCTTAGTGATTTGTGGATTTTTTGCTTTGTGATTTTTTAATGACCCTTATGTGCCTTGCTAGTTGCAAAGAAAATGGCACAATATTATAATCTAAGCTTTGACAGACTCACCTAATTCTCCTCCTCCTGTACCACCACAGCTGCCAGGAAGCTGAGGATGAAATTCAGTCATCGCACCTGTATTAACCAACCAAGGGTTTTTGAATGTTTGATCTCCCCCTTCATTCAGGGGAATTTTAAAAAACTTGTTCCAATGGTCTCATTATATTGAGTATTTTAGCTGCTCCACATTATTTTTGGAAGATGTGATTTAAATTTTAATTAAAAGTTTTGATTGGTTTTCAGCAGCATATTTTTAAATGCCAGCAATGGTGAGCTGGGCTGCCCGTAGACAGCAGCTCCATTTTGCATGAATGGATGGTTCTGGGTCTGTGCTGCCCCTCTCTTCTCTCTCCCACTGGAGACAGTGTCAGCCACTATCAGACTGTGTCTGTTCGAGTCATGCTGGTTGTTGGGGTAGAAGGTGCAGAGGATGTTCATCCTCTAGGTCACAAAGTATCATCAGGGACAGGCAGCACTGTCCCTGATGGTGGGTCCCTGTCCCCTCTCTGACCGTCTGCACCAGGGTGCTCCCCACACCACATTCATGCCATGCAATGTTCAACGGCCCCACTTTTGGTGATTCTGAAGTGATTGTATCCCTGGCAGGAGCAACTGTCCTGTGTCCACCCTCTACTGGGCATGTCATGTGGCTTTGCTTTGTTATTACTAGGAAGTCTTCAGAACAAGTGTTTTTGTTTTGGGGAGGGGGATGTACATGGGATTGAACTCAGGGCCATACAGAGCCGCATCCCCAGCTCTATTTTGTGTTATATGTGAGACAGGGTCTCACTGAGTTGCTTAGTGTCTCGCCATTGCTGAGGCTGGCTTTGAACTCGTGATCCTCCTGCCTCAGCCTCCTGAGCCACTGGGATTAAAGGTGTGTACCACTGCGCTCGGCCAGAACCAATGTTCTGATGGACACAACCAGTCGTGGGGGTCAGTGGGCACAAGGTCCCAGGAGAAGGTGGACATGTGGATCCCTCTGCAAAGGCTCAGATACGGCTCCTTGCCTCTTTAGAGAAAAATCCCAGAGGAAAGGATTGCTTCCAAGGTTTCACATAATTGGACAGAAGTGTGGAGGACTTGACCCTGTGGGTTTGCTCAGGCAGATGCTGGGAAATGCCAGTGTCTGAGCAGCATGTTCCCCCCTGGGCCGCGGGCAGTGGTGACTGCAGGGAGCTGTGATGAAGAGTGGCAAGGATGCAGAAAGGCCTCTTGGAGGCCTGCGTGTCCCATTACACCCAGGGTTGTGCCAACAGGTGCTGGCTCCAGTCTCCAAGGTGTCCCTTCCAGTGGACCACAGTGGGGCGAGCTGAGGCAGCTTGTTGGCAGTTCCAGGGGAGAGAGTGAGGGCCTACAATCGATGGCCAACCTCTCTCAACTCTCCTTTTCTAGAGAAAGGTTAAACTTTAAGTCCGCTTAACAACCGAGGATAGGAAAAAGGTTTCCCAAGACCAAGATCTACACTTGAGTCTATGAAATCTGACGGGTGGGACAGAGGCCAGGTTGATTCATACACTAGCACGGTTGCTTTGCAGTCTCCATGTGAAAGGCACGTGGCTCAGCCAACACGCCGTTCAGAGGACATCCAGCCAGGACGGGTTGCACTCACCCCCTGGGGCCTGTCTGGGCTGCAGACATGGATGTGGGAGGCAGCAAGGGAAGCGGGAGCAAGTCCAGTCCCAGGACCCAATGGGCTCCGGGATTGTCTGAACAGACTCTGCAGCTTTACCAGAGAAGCAGGTGCCAGTCCACAGGAGGTGGCCTCCGCTAGAGTTCTGCCTCAGCACAGCCTCTGTGAGGACAAGATGCCTCTGCTCCCTCCCAACCTCCTTCCAGCCAGCCTGCTCTGCTGTGTCAGCTAGCTGACCTGGTGTTCACCGTGCATACTGTTCTTAACTGAGCAGATGTTAGCAACCGCCACATCTCATTTGTAGCTCATGCACCATGGGTGTGGCCCCGTGGACACCCCATGTACCCAGCTCATTCAGCTTGCGTGACAGCTGACCGCCTGGGAGTTGTACCCTGGGCCAGGCAGGGTGACCTGGGTCTTACTGAGGGCTCATGCTGTTGCCCTGCAGAGCGCTGTGTCGCTGGTGGCTCGCCTGGCCGTCTTTCCTCCCTACAGCCCTTGGCTGTGCGGGCTGCATCGCGGCTCCAGCTCCTGGAGACCCATCTTTTACTTTCACTCGAGAGGCAGCGTGTTGCTCTTTTGGGTCGGGGTGGTGGTGGTATCCGTATCATTGGAGGAATCCTCGGAGGCCATGCTTGAGAAGCTCCCGGGCTTTTCGCTCGGCACCCTGCTCCTGTGATGAGAGAAGCCTGCCTTTCAGCTCCAGCCAGAGAAGAGCTGCTGAACGAGGTGCCTTCCGTGTTTTCCACCCTTCAGAGGAAGTCTCAGCTGGGATTCCCTCTCTCTCCTTGGAGGCTGAGGGTCAACCCAGAGGAAAGTCAGGAAAGAAGAATCTGAGACAAGCAGAGGGCAGACCTAGCCTATACGCCTGTGGGCAGAGCCTTGCCTTCCCTCCCTTTTTCCCTCCCTCCCTCACCCCCTCGCCCTTCCCGGGCTGGGCAGAGCGCCAAGAGGGCAAGGCCTGCACTCCTGGACACTGACGAGTCCAGGGCTATTCTCCCATCGTTTCCTTATCTCAAATAGAAGTGTTTCATAAGTGACAGTGCAGTGCCTGACTGAAGTCATCCCAGGAGTGACTCTGCTGTCAGAGCTGCCAGGCGCTTCTGACCCCATGCCTGGCAGGGGTTCTGCAGACCTAAGCTAGAGGTGCTACAGAGTGGGTGACAGACGGCACGTCCAGAACGGCCCTCGTTTAAGCTGAGAGGGTCACTACCTGACTTGTCATGTGGCCTTTGTGTGGTATGCATGTCCTGCTGCCCACCCTGGACAGCAGTGGCCCGGGATGCTGCGGTGAGGTGACCTCCCGCTCTCCTTCCTTCGGCCCGGTCTCTGCCCACCATCACCCCCTGCCAGCTCTTGATTTTCCCGGCTGCCTTGGCTCCAGTTCTCAGTGGTCTCCACCAAGTCGCCAGGGTCTGAATCCACCATTAACCAGCCAGCCACGGGCCCCTGGTTCAGTCACTTGATGTGACACTCTAAATCAGGGCAGCAGTACAGACCGCCAGGCGAGCAGGGTAGAGCCGCCTCCGTTAGGGGAGCAACAGATGCTGACATCACATCTGTTAGAAAGTGCCAACTTCTGATTGCATGTCCTTGCGTGACCAACAGGAGTTGGTCATTCACCGTAGCTTCTTTGTAGCATGCTGATGGTGAGCTTAAAGGGTGGCCCACCCTGCATCAGCTCAATGTCAGCTTGATTCTAATCTTGAGTTCTGCATCAGTGTCGCTAGTAATTTGTTTTTGAAGTTAACATCAGTAAGCCCATTGGCCTATTCAAGAGCAGTTTACACAGTGTGTAAAACTGCTGTCAGCACCGAGGATTTTTTTTTAAGACAATACCAAAAGTTTTGGTGGCTGTCATTTGATTCAGATCATGATAGTGGTCTAGGTCTACCTTGTCATATGACTGCTGGGGTAGCCCAGGTGCCCCCTCTGGGACTTCCACTGGATCGTCCTGCCGAAGAAGAAAGTCAGTCTGTCTGCTCCTGCGCCTGCCCCAGGATTTCCCCATCTTCGGCGACTTTTGTCTGCAATAACCTGAGCAGCTACACTAGGCTAGGTGGGAGGCCAGGCCTGCAGTTGTCTGAAGTAAGTTTTTTTATTGCTGAAAGCCCAGAGGGAGATGGTGATCTGGCTGCAGGAAGCCCGCAGCCCACAGAGACCAGCACATGTCCCATGGGCTGTGCCTGCACCAGGCTCTTGACACACGCCTGATTTTGTGGCACCACACCTGCCCAGCACGTTTGGGGCTGTCTGTGCCACCTACTGGGCACCTTGCTGTGAGCCTGAGCTGCAGCCGCCCCTTCTGAACGATCACCTCCACCGCTCTCAGTGGCCTGGCTGGGCCCAGGCCCGGGGTTCCTCCTTGGCTCCTCCCGCTGCTGCCTTCAGCTCCCTCAAAAGAAAGGGAGATGAGGGAGGGGAGGGGACAGAGGAAGGGCCTCTCTGATCCGACGTTGCAGGAAGCCCCAAGCCCTCTGCCCACAGCCCTGTTCCCAGGTGCACCAGGCCCGTCCTACCTTCTGCAGTCCAGAAAGCGTGACCCCTTTCTCCTTCACCCTGTTTTGTGTACATGAGCATCATGGTCCCTGATTATGTGGCAAAATGTGAAATCGACAGTGAAGGCAGCACATGTCAAACCACAGGCCTGGGGTGGTGTGCGGCTCAGACGGGGCTCCGCAGCCTGGGAAGATGTGTGGCTCAGATGGGTCCCCACAGCACCATCCTTGGCACTTCTTGGGACTAAATCGTCATTAAGTATTTTTTTTAATTAGAGTTGTGCTGTGTGTCCACTTGGCCCACACACCCTTGGGTGAGGAGGGGCCTCGGGCTGCTATAGGCCTTGGGTTCCACCTGGCCAGCATGTGTGGCCCATGTCTGGGCAGAGCGTGAGTTCTCCAGGCCCAGGTGTCACTGTCATTGGTGATTGACAGCTCCTTAGTGCTGCTTCACCCCGACTCTCCCCTTTCTGTGCATGTGCCAAGCTGAACCTGATCTAAGTGCAGGTTCGTCTTCTGATCACTTTACACATCTGGCAGCTGTGCCCGTCTCTCTTCTGGGGCCTTTGCTGACGTCCTCGCCACCTCCCTGCCAGCACAGTTCTCTGCTGTGGGGTCGTCCTTTCTGGAAGTTCTGCCGTTGCTGTTGGATAATGTCCCTTAACCTGCCAGGCCCATGACCACATACTGAGGGCAGGAGAAGGTGCCAGTGGCACAGAAAACCCATTTGGTGACGTTGTCTGTTTCTGTTTGCAGAGTTCGGCTAGTAGAGAGAGGGTCTCCTCATAGCTTGCCCTTGATGGAATCGGGAAAAGTAAGTATCGAGGGAGGAGGGCCACACCTCTGTGTGAGTGAGAAATGTGTTTTCCAGAATATTTTCCAAAAAATTTTCATGAAAGCAGTGTACCAAGACTATGCATAGCCATGAGTATAAAAGTCAAATAACAGTGTATCAAACAAGTTCCCCACCCTGCCCTTGAAAAAGCTGGGAAACAGGCATCCATCGCCCCGTGAAATAACCAGGAGGCCTGTGCCCTTTGTCTAGGTATAACCTCTGTTCCCGAGGGTACGTCTAAAATGGCTGCTGCAGGGCTGGGATTGTAGCTCAGCGGTAGAGCGCTTGCCTCGCATGCGTGGGGCCCTGGGTTCGATCCTCAGCACCACATACAAAGCAATAAAAAAATAGACATTGTGTCCATCTACAACTAAAAAAATATTTAAAAATAAATAAATAAAATGGCTGCTACAGTTCCAGCCATCATTCCTGTGTTCCAGACAGCAGGAGAAAAACAGAATAAGGAGACAAAGTGTACAAACTGCAAGAAGGTTTCCTGAGCTGTGTCATGCTTAAGTACCGCTGACAAGAATTTAGTCACACGATCAGACCTAGGTAAAAGGAAGGTTGCAAACTATGATACTGAATCTGAATGCAATCAGGGTAAAATCGAGGTGTGTACGACTGTGGGAGTAGATGGAGAATGGTTATCAGGGACAGCTGTGAAGTTTCTGCCACAGGAGTCATGTTGTTCAGAGACCCAAAGGGCAAGGTACACATTTATACCCAAATGAAGACCACCTTTCTTTTTGGCTCCAGTTGACAGATCCCTTCTCCCTTGACATAATTCTCAAAGCATCTTCCGTTGCTCTGGACCTTTCAGAATCTGTCTACGTGACTGCAGGTTAGAACTCCTCACGGAGTCAGTCCTAATGGTAGCAGGGGCTCAGCACTGTCCTCGCACAGTGGCAGACTGAGCTGCAGAGACAGGGCCGTCAAATTTCAGGTGCAGCCTGATGGCTCTAGAGGGTCCCATGTTCTCGCCACGGGTGGCTCACCCTGTCTCCACGGTATGATTTGAGAGCTGCTAGAGGGAGACAGGCTGCATTTCAGATTGCAAGAGTGGACTTTGGCCTCTTCAGTCACACTATTGGTGGAGCTTGGAACTCTGCTGAGCTGGGCCTTTGAAAGGGAGTGGGCTTGTCTGTGTCCTGCCTGCCTCTCTAGCCATGGTCAAAAGTTGTCTCCTCCCCCAACAGATTCTTCCTGGGGTTCGGATCATAATTGCGAATCCAGAGACGAAAGGACCGCTGGGGGACTCGCACCTTGGGGAGGTAAGTTCCAGAGCCGCCCCCGCAGGCCTGTCCCCAAGGCAAGCCTACTGTGTTGTGTATCTGCTGCTCTCGCACCAGAGGCCTGGACCGCAGCACGCGCTGTCTGCACCGGGCTGTCGTGACTGGCTCAGGAGCGACTGTAGATAAGTTACTTGAATGATTCCACGACAGATTGGAATTAGAAATTGGGGTTCCCTCAGGGAAATGCAATGGAGTCTCCACGGAGAGCTTACCCTATGCTGCCGTGTTTCCTCCCTCCATTTCTTTTCCCCGGGCTGGCCTGCCTTACTGAGGACCCTTCGATAGACAGGGAACAGCGCAGCAGAGCCTCACCCAGACTCTTGGCCATGACAGGTGGCGCCCAGGGAGTGGCAGTCACATGTCACTTCAGATCAGAAAGCTCAGTGGCTTTCTGATCTTTGGTGATCTTTCTGATCACCTTTCACGCTCTGCTTCACGGTGTCCGGGAGGAACCCTCCCTGGTTGGCCCTCAGCCCTCTGCCGTTTTGTCCCCACACTGCTGGACAGATGTGGCTGGAGAGTAGTCCCTCCGGTGCTGCCAGCTTCCATCTGGATTCTTGACCCATGACATCAAGTAGGCCCTGGGGCTGGGCACCACGTGTGCACACCTGGTCCTTTCTCTGCACTGAGGAGGGCGAGGGAAAGAGGACAGAACCATCCTGACCTCCATGCATGGGCCAGCATGTCCCCTCCGCTCCTGCCCCGTCTGACGCCGAACCTGCCAGTGCCCTGAATGGAAGCCCCTGTCGCCAGCTGAGGATGTCTTTGCTGCAGTGACGCCAGTCTCCCTCCCAGTCCCACCTGAGTCCCCAGCCCTAGAGTAGAGTAGCACACCTAGGAACACTTCCGCCCAAACAAGTCCTGACTGGTTCTCATGTCCCACCTTTCTTTCCTTCTGGTGTCACCAGTCTTTCAATCATAGGCAAAGATCAGAACTGAGATGACAACTCCATGCAGCTCTTACTAGATGTTTCCTTTAAATATGTTCCTAGAAGTGAATCTGGAAGGGGAAACCCACTTTCCCAGGGCTCCTGGAGAGGGTCCCCAGGGTGCTTCCCTCCCTACTAGCCTCTGGGTTGGCCGGAGCGCCCTGTGCTGTGGCTAAGACAGGACAGTGACTAGGGCGGGTGAACTCTGCAGACTGATTTTCCTATTGAGAGTATCTCTTGTTTTCCAGCTCAGCTGAGATATAGTCCACAAACTACAAACCCCAGCGTGCGTGCAGGGTGTTTGTGAACTTTCATGTTCTGTATGTACGAGCTGCAGAGTGACTGTCACAGTCAAAGCAGTTAGCATTTCTCCACCCACCTGCAGCCCCCAGCAACTGCCCTTTTACTTTGCACTTATGAGCTCACTTTTTCAGGTGCCACGTATGAATGAGATCATACGTAAGTCTGTCTTCCTCTGACTTGCCCTGCTCAGCCTGGTGTCCTCCAGGTTCATCTCTGTCACAAATGGCAGGATTCCCTTTTAAGGCTGTGTAGTATTCCATGGAGGATTTTTTTGTGTGCTGGGGAACAGCACGTGGTTACCCCTGCCCTCGTCAGATGACGTTCCTCCTTTCTGTTACTCTTTTCATTTTCCAGCAGTTACTTACAGCGTTGTGGGTGCTAGGGATGCCGTGGTGACCTAGTCATAGTTCTTGACTCTGAGGAGCTTGTCCATTTTTCAGTGTAAATACAATCATGAAGCGCTCAGTATCTGCCTCAAGCACTGCGTGGTCTGAGGGACCCTGACCCTGCGTCGTGGGAGGCCCCTGCCAGTTGCCAGCATGCTTCTGGTCTCTGCACCATCAGAGCTGGCACCCTTTGCCTAACCATCTCTGGTGCCAGACAGAAGCTTTTTTTTAAGATGCACACAATATCTTTATTCCTTTATTTTTATGTGGTGCTGAGGATTGAACCCAGGGCTTCACATGTACAGTGCAAGTGCTCTATCCCTGAGCTACAGCCCCAGCCCCAGAAGCATTTTTGTTTCCTGTTTGTTTTTGGTACCAGCTATTGAACTCGGGGGTGCTCAACCACTGAACCACATCTTCAGCCCTTTTCTATATTTTATTTAGAGACAATGTCTCGCTGAGTTGCTTAGGGCCTCACTAAGTTGCTGAGGCTGGCTTTGAACTCGAGATCCTCCTGCCTCAGCCTCCCAAGCTGCTGGGATTATGGGCATGAACCACCATGCCCAGCTGTTTGCTGTGCTTTGATAGCCCCTGCCTTTCCCCCAGGGTGTGGTGTTGTGTTTTATTGCAATGTATTTTTACAAGCATGCCGACCGAGTGAAAGGAGGGAAACTCTCAAGGTTTTTCATTATTGCTCATCACTCTTTAAAAACGGTTATCACATTTGGCAAAGCACAAGGAGACCAGCATGGCGCTGGCCATTTGATACATTTGTCTGTAACTGCTGTTTTCAGAATCAGCATTCTTTAACGAAACTTGACAGATGGCTTGGTTGCTCACTTGGCCATGAACCTGGTACAACTGGGTCTTCACCACATCTCTGTTGGCATATGTGTCACCCCAGAAACCTGGGTGAGGTGCACATCTGCTTTTTGTAGCCCAAGGAAACTTTAGTACTGCTGAACTTCACTTAAACTATAAAGTCGTTTCAGCCTCTCCTCCCCGCAGACAGTCTCAAGGTGGCTCACACGCATGTTGCTCCATTCGCAGATCTGGGTCCACAGCGCCCACAACGCCAGTGGCTA